>SPJY01001677.1:1266906-1310545 GCA_005191435.1 Raddia distichophylla
GATGCTCTCCAGGCCAACCGCACGTGGGACCTTGTTCCACGTCCCCCTGGCGCCAATGTTGTCACCGGCAAGTGGATCTTCAAGCACAAGCTTCATGCAGATGGTTCTCTCGATCGGTACAAGGCTCGTTGGGTTCTTCGTGGGTTCACCCAGCGCCCTGGTGTTGACTTCGACGAGACGTTCAGCCCAGTTATCAAGCCGGCCACCATCAGGACTGTTCTCACACTGGCTCTCTCTCGCGGCTGGTCTATCCGTCAGTTGGATGTCAACAATGCTTTTTTGCATGGCACCCTTACAGAGACAGTGTACTGTGTTCAACCATCCGGCTTTGTCGATACATCCCTTCCAGATCATGTGTGTCGACTCAACAAGTCATTATATGGTCTGAAGCAGGCACCCCGAGCATGGTACAGCAGGATTGCTTCTCATCTGCTCTCTCTGGGCTTTGTTGAAGCAAAGGCCGACACATCACTGTTTGTCTTTCACCGTGGCGCCGACACCGTCTATCTTCTGCTCTATGTGGATGACATTGTCCTGACGGCCTCCTCGACTGCTCTTCTGGACAGGACCGTTGCTGCCCTTCAGCGTGAGTTCTCTCTCAAGGATCTGAGGCCCCTGCATCATTTCTTGGGAGTCTCAGTTCAGTCACAGTCTGGTGGCCTGCATCTCTCACAGCGACAGTACATTCTGGATATTCTGGACCGTGCCAGCATGTCAAATTGCAAGCCCTGCAACACTCCGGTGGACACTCAGTCCAAGCTCTCTACTGATGGCGCTCCTGTCTCTGACGTGACCCTCTACCGCAGTTTAGCAGGTGCTCTTCAGTATCTCACATTCACCCGGCCAGATATCACTTATGCTGTCCAGCAGGTCTGCCTCTTCATGCATGATCCCCGGGAGCCTCACTTTGCTGCCCTGAAGCGCATCCTTCGCTACCTTCAGGGCACACTTGAGCTTGGTCTGTTCCTGCATCGTACCGAGGCTGTTGATCTCACTGTCTACTCAGATGCTGACTGGGCAGGCTGTCCTGACACCCGTAAGTCGACCTCAGGCTACGGCGTGTTCCTCGGTGACAACCTGGTCTCCTGGTCCTCTAAGCGCCAGCACACTGTCTCCCGCTCCAGCGCTGAGGCAGAATACCGCGCCGTCGCCAATGGTGTGGCTGAAGCGTGCTGGCTACGGCAGCTTCTCCAGGAGCTTCAC
Source organism: Raddia distichophylla (assembly GCA_005191435.1). NCBI lineage: Eukaryota > Viridiplantae > Streptophyta > Magnoliopsida > Poales > Poaceae > Raddia > Raddia distichophylla. The sequence continues at coordinate 1,268,110 of SPJY01001677.1, forward strand.
AGTCCCCTTCGTCGAGCTACCGTCGTATACTGCGACAACGTCAGCGCGGTCTACCTCTCCACCAACCCAGTACAGCACCAGCGCACCAAGCATGTCGAGATCGACCTCCACTTCGTCCGAGAGCGGGTGGCTCTTGGTCAGGTCCGCGTTCTCCATGTCCCGACATCATCGCAGTACGCCGACATCTTCACCAAGGGGCTGCCCACTTCGGTCTTCACCGAGTTTCGGTCCAGCCTGAATGTCCGTGCTACTACCGTTCCGACTGCGGGGGAGTGATGGACACTTTGTTTGATGGACACTTTGTTTTGACTGCGGGGGAGTGTGTGTTTGCTTTGTATCAGTCTTGACCGCTTAGTGCCGTTCAGACTGCGGGGGAGTGTTAGAGTATATGGGCCTTGGGGAGGCCCATCTTCTGTACTCTATATATATTCCTCCATTGATCAATACAACACATCTATTCCGCAATCCTCTCTTTACAACACTACGGCCAAATCTTCAAGATATGGTGCTTGCATTTTGAAAAAATAGGTAATTCTGTGAGAAACATAATAGTTGTTGTCAATTAATCAATTCTTTTGACCGCATTTTGTTGTTAAAAAGAAATTTGCTTATTATACATCTCTATTTGAGCAACATACTTCTAAGATCTTCCAAACCAACGCTTGTGGTGGTCCTAAACATTTATAAATCTTTTATATATTTACTATAGAACTGTATGATGCTTTACGTTTATAATTTGCCTGTAATTTTACATACTTTATTTTTTCGTACAAATATATTGTGTCATCATGTCTAAAAGACCTTTGAATCAGAAGTGGTGGATCATTTTAATGTCGGATCTTCGTCCTTCCCAATGTAAGCATGTCATGATACTCACGCTGCTGCTACTATTACTACAAGCATGTCATGATTTCCTCATTTTTTTTCTTTAGCAACTCAAGTTGTTCATCATAGTTTTAGCACACCTTGTGACGTCCTCACGAAAACACAGGCATACAAATCAAAGTCGAGGAGTTCAAATACCAATTCTGATACATCCCAAACTTCTCGATCAAGGTCTAGGACAGGTGTGTACATTACCAGTATCCTAAATAACTACTTATAAACGCACGTACCATGAGATCTTTTATCCAAATAAATATCCTTCACATCTTGTCTATACATTATGTATCGATTCTATATATAAAGCTGTCAGGGATAAAATTACGGCCCATTGCCATGGCCCACTCCCTGACGGCCCAATCGAACAGCCTACCAGGGCCCAGCTCCCTGGAAGGTTCTATCAGGCCCATGTGCGTCGTACCGAACAGCCCTCTGATCGGTATGATCCGTGGCACCCAAGGAATCGTGTTTGAGTCCGTCTCAAACAAGAGTTCTGCACGGCTACGTGAAGACCCGGACGTTGGTTTCCCGGATTGGACTAGGAGTCGTGATCCCCAAGACAAGGAGTATGCCTTATCTGCCTCGGGATATATTTGGCATCTCGAGTTCGTTCCGATCTCGTAGTTAGCCCGGCCCGATATTCCCTCGGTAGGTCGGTTTGTTCCGCACTATATAAACAGGGCCTCTACGGCGTTTAGAGGACCCTGGCCAAGAGCTTTAGCATCTTAGCACTTTGTACACACCATAATCTCGCTGAGACTTGTTCGTCTCGCCGAGCCACCTCTTGTAATACTCTTTGGTATAAAGAAAGGCTGGACGTAGAGCTATTATCTCTCCCGAGAGGCCTGAACCAGGATAAAAACCCATGTCTCCCTGTTCGCTGTTGTTCGTCTTGTTCGGCGTGTCTCCTATCTCTTTCTTGAAGAACCTTAGTTGACTTGGGTCAATATCCCAACCGTCGACAAAAGTGTTTATTTGTATTCCACAATTATGTATAATATGCGCATTGATGTCACAATTATGCATATGTCTGGATTATCCAGTGATTTTTTCTCCAATCTGTAGCCTCTCATCTAATGTTTTTCACATATGCCAGCTTGCAGGTCAGTTTTGATATAACTCATCATGTCGATCCATGTTGTTCATTTTTCCCATTTTGTATGTCACCTATTATTTAAACCATTTTCATGCATTTCTTATTACTACAACGTGCTTTGCATGTCCACGCTTGCTAGCATGTATATAACAGGTGGGTTCTAACTCTTATGTGAGGGCAAATATAGGATTTTAAAAACCTCACAGCTTTTTTAGTTTTTCACAAAAAACACTATGCAAAAGACATTTTTTTTGTTTTATCGCTTTATTGGTTTCCTGAACCACTACAGGAATCGCGACCACTGTCGACGGCTTTAACCATCGACACAAGCCACAAAACCGACGACAGAAGTCTGTGTCATCAGCCAACCGACGACAAAGATCCGCCGATAGAGTTTCGACGACACAGCGAGCTGTGTCGATGGCCATAAAGAAACACGACGACAAACTCAACTCCTAGGACAGTCCTCCTGGTGAGGACCTATGCCGGCGATCGTATCAGTCGCCGTCACAAGTCCTCCTTGACGACACGGCTACGAAGACGGCGCTATGCCGTGTGGGCCCCATGGACCAATCGTGGGAAGCCACATGGCAAACCTTTGTCGGTGGACTAGTCCATGGCCGAGGACACAGGTCCTGTCTGCTGGCTGTTGTCTGACGACCTACTGGCTATCTGTGTCGTCGGCCAGGAAATAGACCGCCGACACAGGCACAGATCTATTTCAGCGTCCTTAGAATAGGCCGCCGACACAAACTGTTGGCCAGCAAAAAAATTGCTGAAAATTAATTTAAAATCTCACTTTCAACCTGCAATAAAACACAATTCCCAATACAATTATATTCCCCAATTCCCCTCAACATATCCACACATAATTAGGTGCTCAGCACCACAATTTCGAGCACTACACATTCACATAGCTTCAAATCCACAAAATGACCGATAATAAACCAAAACGTCGTTCTCCAAGTCCAAAAGTCCATAAAAACAATACATAAAGGTCACACGAGCAGTTTTAAGTCACAAGCAGTTCTTAGTGGCACAAACTTAAATAAAAAGTACACTAATGGTTCTGCAAACCATCAAAATGGTGAGTTAAGAACCCCTCAACGATCTGCTCAGCGGCCGTTTGTGTGGCACTGGAATCAGCCCCCTGCGGAGTATTCGTCGCATTCGCGAGAGCAGCTAAGCCACACACCTGTAATATTGACGAAATCACAATTTGAAAATACATGTAAATTTGCAAACTTGTATAAAAAATGTTGTAATACTTGAAAAATGAATTACTCGAGGAGAAGGCGTCGGTGCAAGGGGAAAGTGTAACCAGGGGATGGAGGTCGGCGGCAAAGGGCTGGGACAGCCTGTGTGTGTCGCTGGGCCCCCTGGGGTTTGCGTGAAGACGTAATTCGACGGAGGTGGCAAATGGGGCTGGCTAGATGATCCATCACCCTGGAATCTCTGTGGATAGGATATGTTAGTATGTGAAACATGTAAGTACAACCATTTAGCTACGTTTAATTACCTGATAATTGATACATAACGCAGCTCTGATTCTGGATTGCCTCCAGTCGCTTCAAATCCTCCTCTCTCTCCGCCCGCATCCGCTGCTCTTCCGCCTCGTGTTGTGCCTTCCACCTTTGCTCTTCGGCCCGCCATCGTGCCTCGTCCGCCTGCCTCTGTTCCTACAGCTCCTCGATCAGCTTCTTCTGGGTTTCCACCTGGGCACATGAAGAAGAGGCGGCCTGTTGTCTACGTGCCCTGGCCTGCCATCTCAAAGTGTCGTGGGGCAGCAAAGAGTCCATGAAACCTATCCTGCCGTGACTGAGCCTATCAAACTCGTCATAGATGAGCTGTGTATCTAATTCCATGTTTAAGGGATCGCACTCTGCACTGTGTTTCTCCTTCATGCCAGCACAATATGTATCCTAAGAAACAAAACAGATATATCGTGTGTTATATAGTTTAAACCAGCGATGGTAGATGTAGAAAAGCAAAAAGAACAATTAACTTACAATCTTCTCCTGTGCTGTGGAGAGCATTGGTGGCTGTGTGCCATCCGGTAAAACACGGGGTGTGCGTGCATGGCTCCACACGGTGTGCTCATCGGGCTCAATTCCCGTACCTAAGTTTCAATTTGAAATGAACAATGATTCGGTTAAGTAACGAAAAATTAGGAACATGTAGATAGAAAATATACATTGATTAATGCTAACTTAATACTTTACTTACTATGTCGTGCGCGACATGCCTCATGCCTCGCCCTCCAAGGTAGGTGGTGCTGATCTCGGGGTTAGCATCTCGATTGCCCCTGTTACGCTTTCATCTCTCTATCCACGTCTTAGATGTCCACATCTTGCAGAGCATCTTCCATGCACTTTGACAATTGTCCATCCACTCAGGATGAAATGGACGGTACCGCTTTGCCTTCAGGTACTCCCGAGCTACCATTGTCCTCGACATCGTTCTAACCCCCCTCCCCTTGTGGTGCTTGATCATCGCATGGGATGCGCTGGACTCTCGCACACTCCTCCTCATGGGATGCGCTGGACTCTCGCACACTCCTCTTCCCTCCTCTTCCCCAGACCTTCTTGCTCTTCTTAACTGCCTTCTTAACAGCTCGGTACATCCTACTTAAATGAAATGAAATGACACAAATTAGATGGGTATTAATTGAATCAAATTGCATGTATATGAACATAAATGGATACAAAAGTAAATGACAAAAATATAAATATATGTGACATTAAACCTATAAGATTGAATGGCTCAAAAATCTTCTGCTTCATCTTCGTCTTCATCTTCCTTTTCCTCTTCCTCTTCCTCTTAGTTTTCCTCTTCGTGTTCATCTTCTCTTCCCCCTCCTCTTGTTGTATCACATCACCAACATCGACATGCAGCTCCACTAATAACTCTTCTTCTTGGAATGGCTCAATGTCTTGGCGAGCATCGTAGTCTTCTTCCGTGAGACAGGGTAATCCACCAACTGGATGACATTTATGGGCTATCCACCAATTTTTGTAATCCGGGTGGGCGTAAGGAAAATAGAGCACCAGTTCGATTTGTTCGGGAAAAATGAACACGTATGGCCTTTGATACAACTTTTTATGATTAATTGCAACTAGTCCTATTTCTAGAGTACGCCACACCCCACTAGTTGGATCGAACCATCTGCACCGAAACAACATGAGCGAGAGATCGTTTTTGCTCCCAAAAGATATCTACAATCTCCTCAATGATCCCATAATACTCTATGTGTAGTCCACCAAGGTTGTCTGTGACATAACTCACAACACCGCTATTCACCGTAGTTGCATTGGGCTGAGCAAACTCAGCTCCTTCGGATCGAAATCGATACCCATGGAAATCATAACATCCATGAACCTTAATTTCACAACTGCATCCACGTGACGTTTGTCGGAGATCGTTGTACACGCTGGAATGTATTTGACACTGCACAAACATGCGTGAGAAGATTCATTAAGGAATTTGTGTGGTAATAGAATAGTGTGTTGTATAGTAGGAAGAAACTTACGTGGTAATTGAACCAAGTTAGAAAGTTTGGACAGTTTTGTCCACGACCTTGTCTTTTTAGCTTGTTGACTACGTCGTCCGAAGGTTCAACTGGTTTTCCACACTCTTATTGAACAAATTGACTACAAAATTTGTTATTTAAAGCATTATTAACTACAAAATTGGGTATTTATGATTTAGTTGAGACATGTATTGACTTACTCGATATACACCTTCATTTCATCCATGTTTTCGTACACATACAACTAGCTAGACGGTACTTTTTTCCGCTTCAGACAAGTCACATTTTGTGCTTTTGCCAATATTGCATCCAACTTAGTCATGAAACATACTATGGTTGGAAGTTATTATACGTCGTGCTTTCTTATATCTTAGTTGTGAAACATGGATCTTATGTCTTGTCGCAAAATATTTGTCTATGAAGTAAGTGATTTCCTGAGTCAGCCACGCTTCAGCAATACTTTCTTCGACTTGTGCTTTTTTTTCACCTTTGCTTTTATATTTTTCATCATTTGTTCAACATGATACATCCATTTGAACTGTGCCGGACCACCAACCTATGCTTCGTATGGCAATAGATGTTGCATGCAATTGAAAACCCAGGGATATAAATCTTCGTAAGCTTTGTCACAATCACAACAATCTCCTTCTCCAATTCCTCCATGCTTGACGCGAATATCTTTTTTGCACACAACTCTCGATAGAAAAAGTTTAGCTCCGACAATGTTTTCCAAATAGCGTCGTCAACATATCCAAGCCATACGGCAGAAAATAGACGCTCTATGAATACTTTACAGTTGTAGGCCTTCATTTAATTTAACTTGCATTGCTCCATACTAATGGCATGACGAAGTCTTGTTGCATAACCATCTGGGAATTTACCTTTTCCTTAATCCAGACTAGAATCTGCCTTACTTGCACATGTGTGAGGTAGAACTTTGCCCAAGATTTTAACCCATTCTTATCGAGTTCATCTCTGGTCGATCACATATCGAAGCGCAGTACTCTTGAGCTTTGCTGTCATCTCTAATCTTTTGTGAGATATCCCAATTTGTGTTTACGACTGCCTCACACATATTTTTCTCTTGGTGCATCAGGTCGAGGTTATGAGGCTACTTCAGGTCTTTTGCATACGGAAGGTTGTATATGCTGCACTTATGAGTCCAATGATGCTCCTTACCAAAGCTTGTAGCGTACCCCTCCTCCGCTAAAACGTTGTGCCAGTCGATGATATCTTGCACTTCAAACCATTTTGGTGGCCCCTTCTTCACTGTCTTGCCCTTACGATATACATTTCTTTCCTTTCTAAAGGGGTGGTTCGGCTCAAGGAAACAACGGTGACAATCGAACCAACAAACCTTTCCCTTTTTCAATGTGAATGCATCGGTGTCAGGTAGGCATTCAGGACAAGAGAAGTTTCCATGCGTGCTCCACCCGGAGAACATGCCATACGCCGAAAAATCGTGGATGGACGACATATATGCGGCGCACATCCTAAAGTTTTGGCCCTTGTAACTATCATGTGTCAAGACTCCTTTATTCCACAGGTCGGTCAGCTCTTCTACAAGTGGTCACATGAATATGTCTAAATGTTTTCCAGGAGACTTAGGCCCATGTATAATAACATAAAGGAAAATGTACTCTTCTTTCATGCAGAGATGAGGCGGAAGGTTGTACGGGATAGCAAATACCGGCCAGCACGAGTACGGGTGTGCAGTCATATTGAATGGCGTGAACTCGTTAGTGGAAAGCCCGATGCGCACATTTCTGAGTTCTACAGCAAATTCAAGGTATTGTTGGTCAATGTATCTCCAAGCTTCAGCATCTGAAGGATGAGTCATCAAGGCCTCATTTCTACGTTTGCCCTCTTTATGCCACCTCATGTGTCTAACCGTTTACTTGGACATGTACAGACGTTGCAGGTGTTGAGTGATTGGAAAGAAGGGTTAGGTTTTCTTTGCCACCTTCGTCTATCTCAGAATACCATCTCGTCCATAAACTTACACGTACCGACTTTCATCGCAATGTTTACAATGAGTCAACCTAGAATCATCCTTCCTGTAAAGAATGCAGAACTTTGTATAATAGTCTATCCTCTCGCACGACATGCCTAACACGTTAAGAAGTTTTTTCGACTAGTAAAGATTCGGAGACATCTTGTGCCCACTCGGAAGTAAGCTATCTAGCTGTTTACAAATGTTGTTGAAGCAATTTGCCGACAGGTTATACTTGGTTTTAACCACCATTAGACGCGAAACTGCTGAGAACACGGTCACATCGGTATGGTCATGCAGCAGCAACTTGGCAGAATCAAGTAGCGTCTCGAATTGTCGGGCAAGTGGCTCAGCCTCTTCCTTCGGGGAGAGATCGTAAGCCCGAGCCAAATCCTCTGTGAGCTCGTAATTAAAATATGTCAATTTATACTTCATCGAAGCCCTCTCCAAAATGCACAGGGCTACACACTGACGCCAGACGCTTCCTCTCACCATGGTGTACCCATACAAAGTAATTTGGTCTGAAACCATACTTCAAGAGGTGTTTACTAATGTCCCTCTTGTTATCTTTCTCCATGCTCGAGCACAAAGTGCAAAGGCACCACACAATTTTTGTGTCTAGGGTCTGGAAAATTCCTAAAAGCATGACGTCCAGATTTCATCTAGCAATTGTACATCCACTGTTGGTCTTCCATCGCCTACTTCATAATGTGAATGCAAACAATGAAATTACAAGTTTAGATGGTTCAAGTCTAACTAAATAGGAGGGCTTACCCACTCATAGATGTGCGTTTGAGTACGGTGGCTAAGACACGGGGGGGGGGGGGGGTCAAGGGGCGACGAAATACCTGTAGCATAACCCTGCAGTTATCCTCGTGTAACGACGGGTACGACGTACCGCTTATGTTATGCACTAGGAGAATGAGACGGTCATGCCGCCGGAATTACAACCCGTACACCTCTGTGTCGTAGCCACCGTACTCAAACGTACATCGTGGCTATCCAAAACGTGGATAGCTCAGGGCACACCAACTTTCATAATGCAACCCAACGAATCACCGTCCGAGCTCCTTATGAAAATGTGCATGCATGCTTCGAACAGGTCTAACTATGGATCGATTCATTTTATAAATGCATTGAAAGTATCCATAATCTAACTACAATATCACTAATTAATTACATCTAATAATCCCGCATGCTTAGCAACACACCGACGACATAGTTTGTACTAATTACAATTTCACTAATGAATTACATCTAATAATATCGTCGGTTAACAAAACACCGACAACACAAGTTCAATATTTTATAAAAAAAATTACGCGAGCATAGCTACGGCCGAGGCTGCGGCACACCTTCGGGGCGGGTGGAGACGTCCACGCGGAGAAGGCGGAGGAGGCGGCTAGGGCTAGCCCAGGCTCGACGCAGCGGTAGCTCGAGGTGGCGGGGGCGCGGGCCATGGGCGCAGACGCGCGGGTGGGGGCCACTTGGGGCGGCGGGCGAGAGACGGCGGGCAGGAGGCGGCGAGCGGTAGGGAGGATGCGCGAGGCTGGCGGCGACGGCTTGGGACGGCGGCACAGTGTGGAGGTTTTGAGCCCGTGCGCTAGGTCGTGAGGACTTAGCGCACAGGCCCTCTTCTTTTAATGCACATTTTTGTCGACGGTTAGGAAGTGGCCGCCGACACAAATGAGCAGTGTCGACACAGAGCCCATGGCCGCTACCATGGCACCTAGCCACACCCTGTGTCGGCGGCCAAACATATGCCGTCGACACAGACCTATCTGTGTCAGCGGCCGCACTCTACCCCAACGACACAGGGTTATTTGTGTCGGCAACCTAGTGCAAGGCCGCCGACACATATCTCCTCCCCCCTTGCTGCCGAATTTCTATCCGACGTCCCATGGCTCCCCTGGTACTTCGCTTTGTGCAATCTAAGGTTATAGGACAAGCAATAGATATCTCAACTCATTCAAGGGGGCGTATTGCCCTGCGCTCGACCTCGGCTACAAGTTCGATTGAAACCTTACTGTTGTATCGGTTCTCGTGGCACGACTACGTTACGGTTTTCAAAGCAGCTTGTAGCCACGAGGTCAAACGCAGGGCAATACGCCCCTTCAATTAGTTGTGATGTCTATTGATTGTCCTATAACCTTATATTGCATAAAGCGAAGTGCCGGGGGAGCCGAGGGACGTCTGATAGAAATTCGGCGGCAAGGGGGGAGGAGATATGTGTCGGCAGCCTTCCACTAGGCTGCCGACACAAATAACCCTGTGTCATCGGGGTAGATTACGGCTGCCGACACAGAGTGGTATGTGTCGGCCGCATATGTATGGCCGCCGACACAAGGTGAGCTGACTCGGTACAAATAAGCCTCGTGCCCTATTATGTCGTGATAGAAAATAATACCACCTGGTTATCAGCGCGCGGCGCAGCGCGGGCTCCCTGCTGGTTGCGGGTTTGAGCCCGCGCAAGCGCCCCCTGATTTTTTTATTTTATCTATGTTAGCGGCATAAGGCATACCGCCGACACAGATGCTACCTGCCTTCCATGGTCCAGCTCTCAGGCTGTACCACATGACAGAGACAACCCCCGTCTGACATGCGGGACCACCTGAGGTGGTTCCATCAGACCGTTAGTGCGCCGTGAGAGGGTTGCATATGTGTCGACGGCCTAGTTGAGCCGCCGACACAGCTCGTTTTGGCGGGCTCCAAATTTATATTCTGTGTTTTGGTCCGGGATGGGGGCTGACTTGTGTCGTCGGGATTTATTTGGCCGCCGATATAGATTGCTTTGGAGGGCACGAAATTTGAATTTTAATTCCGCGGCGGGAAAGGGGCTGAGGTTTTGTCGTCGGTGTTTTGAATACCGCCGATACTGCGCTTCTATGTCAGCGGCGTTTCTTGGGCCGCCGACATAGGTTTGTCGACAGCTTTTTGACTGCCGACACAGATATTATGTGCGCCGAGACATACGCAGATTCCTGTAGTGAACTTTGCGTAGCGGTTTTTAAACACTAGGGAAATCATCAATTAGTATCAACTTAGAGACATATCATCACATCCCTTCTGATTAAAATTTGCCATCTTTCAGCGGGGATGCAACGAGTGAGAAACGCTGATTTTGTAATTAGTCTGTAGCTGTCGACGATCAAGAATCGAATTTTTCCTTGAGTTTACTTTTGATTTTGGGATCAAATGGTCTCAATCGAGTTTACTTGAAAAGTGGTATCATCCTAGAAAGCTTTTTTCTGGAGAGCTAAAGAGCAATGGGCATCACTGAAGATTTTATTATTGCGAACTTTCCACATGTTTTGGGATGCTATCATGAAGACATCCATGAAAATTTTGGGGAAATTACTCCTAACTTAGATAGTTATGAGAACTCAAATATACAATTTAGTTTATAATTTATGATTTCTTATGTAAAAATATTGTTCATTAACTGGTCAAAGGAATTGCTTGGCCATCTCCATGTCACAGCCAAGCACACATGGAACCACGGTGTAAAACTAACTCAGGGGTTATTTACCTTCGTTTGTAAAAGTTCGACGGGGAAGGGAAGATAATTGTCAACGATTGGGAATAAGTTTTCTTTTCGAGCTTACTTTTGACTGTGAGACCAAAGAGTTACCTTTCTATCACGATCTAGATTTTCAAGATGTCGAAGAGATCTTGACATAAAATAGATAAAAGAGACACCAGAAAAAAATTATCCTCTTTTAGGCCTCGTGTGCAAGGGTTAATAACCCTATGTCTAGTCCTTTACTAAAATCAAGAGATCATAGTACAAGGTTTGCATGATAAAAAATTATAAGTAGGATCCCTCCCTAGAGAAAGACAGTGTTATGATGATAATCAGGGTGTGATGATGCTAAAGCCGACGGTTGTATCGATAGTGATTCCTGATGTCCAACTCTCACGCAGGAGGAGACTATTTATACTAACCCTACGGATATAAAAACGAAAAGATAAGTACATACATGGCAACCAATCCATAGAAATATGAGATGTTCCGGTGCCGTCTTCGTACCTTAGTGCGTCACGTCATCATGGGTCGAGCCATAGCATGAGGTAGCCTTGGTCGTCAAACCTTCTAGTTTCTTGATCAACACGGCACCAGGCAACGGGTGCCCGACGCGTCATCTATTATCCGGGTAACCATATGTCTTTGAGCAATGGGTAGAAGGATACGCAGAGAACACCAAGAGGTGTTTCACTTTTTGGGGAAGGCAGAACTCGATCCCCGAATATAATATCATAAAAGTATTTTTTATAATATCATAAAAGTATTTTTTTAATCCAAATCTATTTGTATAATCTCTATATACCAAATATAAATTAAGTTAAAATTAAATGAAAGCTTCATAAATTTAACCTTAAATTAAATCAAAGCTTCATAAATTTAACCTTACATGTCCCAAAAATGATTTATACCCGTTATTTACCGGGAGTATACATTTAAGAGTAGATTAGACACAATCTTGGAATTACAAGATCAAACATTTGCCCCTACAGAATCGATATATATAACCATACCATTATAAAATTATAAAAATTATATACACCCGTTGTTTTTGAGCTTCATAATTCTCTTCCTCTGCACTCCCCACCCCCCACCCCTCGTTTCAATGGTGCCACCTCTCTCATCCTCCCATCGTAATGGCGTCCTTCTTGATGCCCCTGCATTATTGGAGGATGCCTTATTGGGAAGATTGAAGGTGGCCCACACCTTGTCAAAGAGATTGCCTATGTAGAGATGGGGAGTAAAGCTGTAGAGATTGCCTGATTTTGGGAGAAGATGGAACCAACAAGGAGGAATGACATGTTTGCTATGAATTTGATAAAGCCAAAAGGACAAAAATTCTATATGCCAAAAATTTATGATTTTTGCAATACTGATTATGTAGTGTCAAATATTTGATTTTGCAACTATTTATTGGCACATATCTAACTAATATTTTTCTAATAGAAAGTATGAAAAATACTTGTGTAGCTTACTAGTGAGAGATTTTATTCTATAAGATAATCATAAAGGAAAACTAGAGAACGATACCATGCTCTTTTGAGTTATCGACCAGGTAGCTATCTCTTTCTTCCTAGCTTGCGTTGTGCCCTTCTTCTTCACTGTCAGCCACCTCATTCCTCTGTGAAACCTCAACCTTGCCAACACCGCCCCTTTCCCTTGGTTAGGGTTCGTGAGGTGGGTTCCTCGTCAGTGGCAGGGTATGTTTTTTAAAATGGGTGTACATTGATTAAAAATTATGATTGGTGCAAAATAGGCTATGACAACCTCAAAATTATAAATGTTCATAACAATGACATCATCTCAAATAACATAATGAAATTACAAATAAAAATTGAGATTAAGCACTCAAACCTCTTGAGATTTTAAACCCCAAAATCAGTACTCACATTAAGATTTTAAGTCTCTATTCTCTAGGGTTTGGGAATTAGGGATTTAGGATTAATTAGGAGGGTGTGAATGGGTGCCTTATCTAATCGGTGTTGCACTGGCGCCGTGGCCGGCTGGAATAAGCAAGGAGATGTGGCTTAATCCTAAGGGGGTAGTAATCATGAATTTTTTCTAGAATTTTATTTGTAGATCTGTACACCTTTGCTCATCTCTAGGCTCGCCCTTGTTTCTTGTGCCCCGAGCTTAGAGAGATGCTAGGATGGCGGTTGGGAGGGGATTTTTTTGGGAGGAGGGTGGAGGGCTTGGGGCAATGGTGGTGGTGCCAATGTTGCGTAAGGATTGAAGGCGGTGGGGTGACAACATCAAATGGCGGGTGGAATAGGGTAAGTGGGCTATCGTGCTGCGTGAGAATATACGGCGGAGCGGTGAGGTGATGATGGTGCCGTCGACTATAGATGGTGTCGGGACAGTGAGGCAGGTGAGTGGAGCGAACAAGTGGGGGGGGGGGGGGGAGGAAGGATGTTTGGAGGCGCCGTAATAACTTCGTATAGCAGGTGCAAAAGCTTCGAGAGGGTAGAGATTGGGCGAGGCTATGCTTAATGCACGACGCGATGAAGAAGCTACCCCGTCGGGACAAGGACGGACTCCCGACGGGGACAGTGTGCGGTACTATATAGTAGCTCCCTAATTAATATACTACAGTAATCACGAGGAAACGAGGAATCATGCCGAAAGCAAGGCTGTTCTTCCGAATCGCCGCGTCGCGTCGTACTTACTACCAGGCCACTAGGCCAGGCCCAAATCCTAGCTGCTACTGGGAATGATTTCCGTAGAGCTGCCGGGTGGCTCAGCTCAGCTAATCTTTGGCCTTAGTCACGCCCCACCGCAGCAGCCTTTAGCCCTTTACATCCAAGATTCCTGGTCCAGGAGAAGTTAACCACTTAACATTAACCCTAATTGTTTAACGACTCTGACACTGCGTCCGCAGCCCGACAATGCGTCTGCAGCCAGGCAAAGCATTCCTGGGCGCAGATTTGGGACAGCTGTAAAAGAATTCGGACGAGTGGACTTGTGCTGAATGATTACGCTGCACCGACCGGAGCGGCAGAGATGGATGGATGGAGTGAGGGGGCTTTCCCCCTCCCTGTTGATCACCTCAGCAAGGTCTTGCTCCAGCAGGATGATGATATGTACCAGCGCAGCAAACATGCCATACTTTAATCGATTAAAGTTGTCCTGCTATAAGGGCCTTGTTTGTTTCAGATTAAATTAAATTAAATAAAATAAAAATTTGTTATTTTTGTATAAGCCAAATGATGTAATGTTTGATAGTCATTTTTGTGGGGTTTTAAATAGTACTTCTTAAATGATGTAATGTTTTTAAAGAAGTACTATTTAAAAACAAATAGTCGTGGAGCGTCCAAAAAAGCTGATTTTCAATATGAGAAAACAAATAGCAAAAAAATTCGAAAAAATACGAAACTTGGTACTTAGATAGTTTTCGACATGACGAACAAGATCAACGGTTCGGATCGGTCTTTAGACATCTCGAAAATCAAAAATCCGTCGAGTGTACGGGGGGATCTGTACGGGATTTGAATATAAAGTTTTAATATTAAATTTAAAACAATATTTTGTGTTTTAAAATAATAATTTATTAAAATTGAAAATTTATATTGGATAATTAATACTTTGATTTGGGCATTATGAAAATATAAATAATTTAAATCTAAATTCGAAAATGTTTTTATTATTTTGGCAAAAAATTGATTTAATCAATTTGTATTTGAATTTTATACTAAAAATTCAGAAATTATTTTAAAGCCATTTATCAGGCAGTGGGCCCTATCTTTCTTTTTCCTTCTTCTTCCTTTCTCTTTTCTCGTCCTTTTCTTTTCTTCTTTCCTTTTTCTTTTCTTTTCTTCTTCCCCTGTCTTCTTCTCTGCCTGGCCACCTCCCCGCGCCGTGCCAGCACCGCACCCCTCTGGCCAGCTCGCCGCCGCCCATGTCTACCCCTCTCTCGAAGCTACCCGACGCCGCCGACCCCACCTCCTTGCGCCACTTGCCGTCGTGGACCCCGCCGTCGTACTCTTGTCGGCGTGCCTTCCGCACCGTGGGACCCGCCTCGGTGTCGTCTTGCGCCCACTTGCTCGTCGTCGACTCCACCGCTGTCAGCCTTCTCTTGTGTGCAGCCGCCTATAAAAAGGCGTCACCGCTGCGCCTCTTCCCCCTCTCTGTCCCACTCCCTCCTCCTGGCTCATCCTCCTTCCCCTCCCCCATCAACGACGCAGGTAAGCCGTAGTTGCACCGGTGAGCCCCGCCCCCTTCTACCTCAAATCTCTCGGCACCGCCCCAAGCTCCTCCGCCACCGATTTCTTCCCGGAGCGCGTCCGCCGCCGTGCGCCCGTCCCGCCTCGGCCGTGCCGCGCCGCCGCGCTGTACCGAGCTTTTTCGGGCCGACGTCGCCTATCCTCTAGCTTCCCCTCACCTCACCAGAGCTCGCACGAGCAACCTCGACCCTCTCCGCGCCGCCGTCCGTCGAACTGCCGCTTGCCGTGACCTTCCTCTGCCCCGGTCCGCCGTCAGCCAGCCGCCGGCGCCCATATGTTGCGCTGACGCCGCCACCAGTTTCCCCGAGCCACACTCTCCCTTCCCCTCACCTTCCCCCGCTGGAAAGCCACCGCCATCGCCGGAACCTCACTGCCCGAGCCTACGCCACCGCCTCCCCTATTTTGTCTAACCGCTAGGTGGGCCCGACCCATCCACTCCTTCCATCCCCTTCGGCGCCAGGCCGAACCAAGCCAGGTCAAGTCGGGCCACGCCACGTGTGCCGCCGCCCCAGCGCCTGCCGCGTCCTTGCGTGCGCTATGGGTTGCCCGCGCCGAGCCGGCCCAGCTGCGTGCACGGCGTGTCTTTGGGTCGGTGCAGTAAGAACCGGTCCGTTATATATTTTCCATATTTAATTAATTCAGAAAACTTGTTATTTTTATATATTTTTCAATATAACTCAAAATCTAGTAAAAAAATTCTAAAAAATCATAAAAATGCACACTTTAATTTAAAAATATCATTTGCGCCATTGCATTCATATTTTTGTGTGTTGCATTTGTTGTGTGTTTGTTGTTTGCGCTGGATCCGAATATCGGCGTCGTTGGAACCGAAAATCTGTCTGGACGCCTGGAAGACTACATTTACGACAAGTCATTGTTGATCTTTTCCCCAAATTATTGTTGATCATGTTGCCATCTAGTTTTATAAATGCTTTTCTAGAATTGTGAATTTGCATGATAGTTGAAATTTAAAAATGCTAATTAATTCGGCTTTTTAGTTAAATGCCCAGAAAAATTATTATTATCGTATAAACCTGATCCTTGTCAGCCCTAGGATAATATATCTCGTTTATTTCCATTTCATTGATTAGTTGATCGTTAAATGTTTAGCCCTGCTATTTATTGCTTGTAGTCATCACTGTTATTTCATGTGAAATGCAATGTTTGAAATGCATGATTTCAAGGCAGTTGGCGCTGCCATGTTTGACAAAATGGGACTATTGGGATACAATAGTTGGTACTGTAAAGGGGAATGATTTTTGTAAAACCTTGGTTTGGATGGATGGCTGCATGGATTGGTGCAGTAC
Source organism: Raddia distichophylla (assembly GCA_005191435.1). Taxonomy (NCBI): domain Eukaryota; kingdom Viridiplantae; phylum Streptophyta; class Magnoliopsida; order Poales; family Poaceae; genus Raddia; species Raddia distichophylla. The sequence continues at coordinate 1,284,660 of SPJY01001677.1, forward strand.
GCACGAGACTTGGGCCTAGTGTGGGAACCACCCAAATCCCTTAGCACCGAATACTTGAGGTAGACAAACTAAGTTCAACAGTGCGACCACGAGTGCTGGTATGGGCAGGCCCTGGTTGAGTACCCTTCGAACTCTTAGTTCGGGCATCTCAAATGGTGGAATAGGGAACGCAGAATCCGTGGGTATCACGCAGAATCCGTGGTTAACGGAACCGCTCAGAATCCGAGCAGAAATTGACAGTGCCCGTGGGTAACAGTTCAACAGAACTGAGTGCAGAATCCGTGGATAACGGCGTCGCAAAGATTTTGCCCCTATGCCGCAAGAGGGGGCCACTGGCAACTGAGTACCAGCCCAGCGGCTGAATCCTTAGCGGTGATGCCTGAGCTAGGAGCGAGTTGGTTAAAAACCTTGTGGTGGTTTACCTTGTAAATTACCTCTCGTGGGTAAAGCGTGCAACCTCTGCAGAGTGTATAATTGTCTAGACAGTCGTGCCCACGGTCAAGAACGAGTGACGTAACGCTGCCTCAATGGTAGTTTTTCCCATCTTTGTTTTTGAAATGGAGTTTTAAAGAAAAACCTCGACAGAATGTCGTGAGTCTTGTTTTGGGCCTTCGCAGCAGGACGCTGTTAAGTGATTGATTTAGCATGACGGTTAGTCATGAGAATTTGATATTTATATGGCGGCTAGCCCTGAGATTATGATTTTGACATGGCGGATAGCCCCGAGATTATGATTGATTTGGCGGTTAGCCCTAAAATTGGATTGCTATGGTGGGTAGCCATACGATTATGGATGGACATGGCAGGTAGCTATGAGTGGGCCGTGCTGGGTTAAAACCGATGGGTAGCCGGAGTTTCAAAAGAAATATATCTGTTGTAACTATTCTTAACTTTTTTTGACATTTTCAAAGATAGAGGAAAAAATTGTAAAGTTGGCCTTCCGCAAATAAACACTAACCCCTCCTTTTGCTAAGCCCTCATATTCATACGTCAATTTAGCTTGCGAGTATTTGCACATATACTCACCCTCGCGTTCACTCGCGGGGCTGCTCATTCCAACGAGCAGGTCCGGAGGCTCAGCTTACGGCTCGGACAATGGTGAGCCCGAAAATGGTGACTTCGCCGATGGTATTCAAGACATGGATTACTCCGACGCCTAGCATCGCCTACTACAACCTTGCCTGTGGGATCGTGTTGGATTTCCTTTTGGTTTTACTATGTATCCATGCTTCCGCAGTTGTATGGCATGCGTGCCAGACTTTTGTATTATGAGCCTTAATAGCCGCACTCTGCACTATGATGTAATATTTGAAGTTTTAATGAGAATGATTATGATCCAAGTTCTGTAATCTGTGTGTACTAGCTACTGATGAGTAAGGCACAGAAAGGACTCGACTCCGTTCAGCGGGTCCCGACATTTAGCTTACTAAAGTAGACCATTTTAACTTAGATGCTTTTTTAAAGGACCCTTGAAGTCTAATATTTTGTCTCAACTGTTGTAGGTCCTATTCTCCTTGACTTATCTCATCTTATCTGATTTATTTACTTATTTAACTTATCTCCTAATTTCAAGAGTTTCTCGAGGTGGACTCGAGAGTTGGATTCCCTTTGTTTGACTTGTTTTAGATAGCTTTTAAACATGCGTTTGAGATAAAAAAGATAGACTAAAAAATAGAATATTTATATTTTAATCAAAGATAAGAAATAGACAGATAAGTCAAATATGTTAAAACCTGTAGAAAACATGGCCTTAGACATGGTCCTATGATGCCTATGCTCCTCTTATGTCATGTACAATGCACGTGTCTAGTTAGAAGCTTAGAGAAAAAACTTTATCCTCACACCACTTTGCCCAGATGTTAAGAGGAGAGAGGTGTTTGAGTTTGCTCTCGCCTCCCGGTGCTACCCGATACTTACAGGAGAGAGAATGACTCAATTATGGGTGCTCATGAGGTAGTTACAGAATTCAAGTATATTAGTACAAGCTTCTTTATAGTGAAGAAGATGGTTTATATGCGGCGCTTAGTGATATTGCTACGCTCTCTCTCTTTAAACATGTGCCCATAAGTATCTTGTACATGGCCTTCACGTGTTGCGCATAGGCAGAATTTGTAGAAGAATTTATGCTCTTTTGGACTGAGAAATTTTTTTAGACAAATAGAAATTTATTTTATTGAACGGGGCGTAATACATGATCATTCACACATCATAACCACATATGCACATGGCAAATAATGACCTTTCCGATACAATGGTAATGATCCCCATGAGGTACATCTATGAATAGCATAGCATGAGGAACATCGGAACCGATTAAGCACCTATCATGTGTCTAACTTCAAATACAACCAACCAAACCACAAACCAAAGAAATCGACAATTGGCCGAAAAATCCGCAGCTTGGCGAAGCAAACACAGCACCATCCCAACACATTGACACCGACGCTTTGAACCTTGCCATCTTCGAGCGATCGCCCACCCCAATCTAGCCCTATGTCACCCCCGAGCTCGCTGGCACGTCAAGCACAATAGGACTAACTAGGGCCAAACACCAATGCAACTCAAATGGAGAGAGGGGTCGGCCGATGTCAATGCAAGAGCATCGACTCATAGACCTCAGCCCCTGTAGGCAACACCACTCGTATGGCTGCCGACAACATCGGGGAGCCCCAAGATCCACCATTCTTGGGAGGAGAATGGGGAAGAGAGGAAATGCCACCATCTCCCAGACCACACTGTCCTTCTGTAGACCTGCACCACAGCCGAACACCGCCGCTGAGGCATCCCTACCTATGCGCCAGCACACTGGTAGAGGGGAGCTCGAGATCTACTGGATTTGGGAGGGAGGAGGATGGGAGAAGAGGAAGATGAAGAGTGCCCCAAAACTGTTGCCTCCTGCCCTGTCGTTGTCGGTCGCTGCTGCCGCAGGGTGACACTGGTCTGAGACTAAAGAGAAAGAAAGAAGGAAAAAAAACGTCACCTTAAATCTATCATCGAGAGTGGATAAGGTGCCGACGGAGAGAGCATCAAGGCCACCCGCCGGGGACGGGGCTGGCTGGCTGCATTGCCCTAGACGCCACCGTCCGAGGAGGTTTAGGGTTTCAGACACTGAGACACTCTGTTTGCTTTAGGTATACTGCTGGACTCGTTGAGTATGGTAGTTGTATGGATGGCCATGACATCCAAAAATTGCATATATGGATAAAGCTTTGTGATATAATGGTTAGTTGGAACAGAGCAGTTGTGTTGCCCTGAATTGACTTATGAGGAAAGTAGAAGCAGTTGTGTTGGTTGGAATGGGCACCACGACCTGGAAGTTCAGGTAAACTCCTTTCCGGTTGCACCTTCACCAAACCCCTACGGCCTTGTGAAAATCGCTGGTCACCTGACCGCAGGGGATACAAAAACGGATCGATTAAACGGACGTCAAACTTGTGTACAAAGATGGCGCGATCACCCGAAACTTTCGGACGAATTATAGGGATGACAATCCGATTAGGCACCTCCGGGTACATCACCCTCATACCCGAACCCGAAACCGAAAACTATATCCGAACCCGAAAGTTTTCATGGTACAAACCCACGGCATACCCGAACCCGATGTGTATCCGAACCCGAAATATATAATAAGTCTATATCACTATATTGAACATAATATCGGTTTTGCTGCTTCTCAGGCAACTGATTTTTAAATAAGTCTCAGTCGATTTACATTAACAAATTTTAACTCTAACTTTTAATTAACTTTAAACATAAACTTATATTTATACTTTACCCTTTCATCAATACATATTTATTGATAACACATAATATCATGTTATTTTATATTTAATTTTATTATTCTTTTCGGGGTACCCATGGTGTAAAAATAAACCAAAACCCAAAACCCGAAAACCATACCTGAACCCGAAACATTTCATACGTATAAATCCACACCATACCCGAACCCATCGGATTGGGTACCCGTGGGTACCCGAACCCATGTGTAAAATTGCCATCCCTAACGAATTTCAACTAGTGAGTCGCAATCAGTTCACCGTCATGCGCGAGGGGGACAGGATTCAAAATACGAATATCGCAAACTCAAGCGCTAAAAGCAAAAGGCAAAATTCATTTGTCAAATTTTGTATTGAGCTATGACACTGGTTCAAAGAAGCTTGATAATCCCTAGATATCGGTAGTTGGAATATCGAGCGATATTTACACGTTTCGAATTGATCTTTTTTAGAATTTGAATCGAGCAATATCGAAGAAAAATCAAATGTGATTTTTTTTGTCACAACTTTGATTTTTCCTAAATTCAAGCCAACTGCTTGGAACAATATCAAACCGCAACATATAAGATGATCTTTGATATTGAGAACCATGGAAGGAGACATTGGTTGCAGCTGGTTTTTCATAGCCAAAGTAGAAAGGGAAGAATCTTCTCCGTCATAGCAGCATTATCATATTCCTGAGGGGCGCCTTTCGCCATTTCTTTCTTTAGGATGGTTGTTGTTATGTCTGAAAATGGACGTCCATATCGAATCGAATCGAAGAAACCATGGTTCATGTCTGACAAAAGCAGCGCTAGGTCGATCTGTATTAGTCGTATTAGGCTAAGCAGACCAGGGCTTTTCTCGCTGCATATCCTTTTTACCTGCATCTCACGCAACGTGGATTTGTAGACCAAGATCGCTTTCGGAAAGAAGGGGAAAAAATGACGGTTTTTGTTCATTGTAACAAATTCGTCCGGATACTAATTTAGCCATACGAGAACATATAGTTATTAAGGTAGCTCATACACAAATGTGGTTCGAGATTTCAAAACCTTCCGGTTCTAAAACCATGTGCAGTACTCTTTCATCTGAGACATCCTCAGCTTAAATTAAAATTAAAATGTGTAGGTAGAAATTTATCATTTTTAATAAATCAAACGTAGTAGCATTTTGTAACCATCCTGAGCTAGTGTTTCTTCTCAAAACTCATAAAATTATTTTAACAATTTTTTTGACTATTAAAGAACCCTATATAGAACCGCAACTTTTTCAGACTATAATATATTACTAGATTCCGTTCAAAAGATTAAGGCCATGTTCTTTTGAGATGATCTTAATGGCTAAATAGCTAAACGGCTGAAATGACTGAATTTCAATCGCTTCTCAAGGTAGTCTTAAGATTCGGATCCATTTCGTTTGACTTGTTTTTTAAAGCGTTAGGAGCCACCTTCAAAACAAGACAAAAATGGACTAAAAAAACTCAAAACATATGTCTTTTTAAAACGTTTGTTGACACCCAAATTTGACAGGAAAATCGGATATCGTGGACAAGCTAATGCCATCGGAATTGTTGGACCGTATCAGAATATGGGCTTCATTATCAAAATAAAGAAGTGTATAAGAAATAATTCTGATAATATCAATACTCTGGAAGAGATACGAAGATTCAATCGGAAGGTGTCTTCAACAATTTAGTTGCGATAATTTAGGTCGTGTCGGTATCGGCTTTGTAATGTCACTATAAATAGGGTCTTAGGTTTCATGTAAATATAGACGATATACACAAAACACAACTACTCTTTTCGAATCCGATCGACTTCGTCGAAAGGCTTTAACTCACAGGTAGAACTATCTCGATGAAATAATCGATTCTCTTCTTGTAACCCGTATGCATGGCTGTATCACCTTAATCTCATGTATACAAAGCATGTTAAACTGTCTCGGTTTTACCGATCTTTAACATGTCATCGCATGTTACACTGTCTCGTTTAATCAAACTGTAACATGTATTTACCCTGCAATGCCGATTGTCAATTATCTTACATGCTTTTCTTAAATCCGATATATGCAACTGTCTCGTTTGATCGATCTTGCGTATACTTGTCTTAGGACTCCGCATGTTTAGATTATTTGCCGATTAGCATTGTATTTACCCATATTGGCTGTATTAACCTTTAATCGATTTATAAGTTTATACTTGGATTTAGATCTGAATACTGTCTTGGCCTGACCAATCTATTTGATCTGTTCCCAGCTTAACCTAATAAATTGATTTAAAGATTTATGGCTAATGTTATCTATAAAATAATAAAAAGAGACGAAAGAAATTCATGTTTAGATGTCCATTCATGTTTATTGCTCTATCGAATATTAAGCCGATAGAATTATAATCAGATTCCTTAAAGCCAATTTTTGAAAACCTGATCTGGCTGTTCTCAAAGTCGATTAGGCACATATTGCTAACACTTTATTCTTTGTCAATTTATAGGTCAGATTGACTAGCACGTTTGGTTTCTAGTTGCGACGCAAGCTCAGACTTGACGCTTCCGCACGTGTGTTCGCGAAGATCTAACTTTTCGTGTCAACAACGTTGATAGGTCGTTAAGCTGTTAAGCCGTTGAGCCGTTAAACTAAAAAGAACTGGGCCTAACGCTCAATTGGTTAAAGTTGTTCTCTATGACTTACTCTCTCCGTTCAAAAGATATAAGATATATTGCACGAATGATTTTGTGGAAAAATATAAAGCATGCATACTATTTTTAATAAGGTGTTTCATCGTATAACTCTATTTATTCTTTTCAACCATGTACGTTTATTTATTAGCATTCACAAAGTATTTTCTTATCTTTTCGAGGCAATTATATAAGAAAGAGTTGTTTGCCACTCAAAAGAGGTCACCGAGAATTTGGCCATTTAGGTCATTAAAATGCCACCCCAAACATAATGTCTCTTAAGCATTTGCCACTCTCTAGATATCTCCCCAATTTCCTATTTCTTTTTACCAAAATACAAATGCGAATCGGCTCTTTTACCTGAGATGAGTTACGTTATGGCGTAGACAGCAACCGTGTATACCACCGCGGAAAAAGAATGGGCGAGGAAGTATTAAACTTGTTCAAATGATTGACCAATTAGAGCCTAATTAAGACCCAAATGACAGCGTTTTTAACTGCTCACGCCGTACTCGTCGACTGCCTTTTTATCTCTTCTCGAACAGAGTCGCCTTTTATTACGCTCTTTCTTCTCCCCATCCCATTCGCGCAAATCAAGAGGGGAAAAGAACAAAAAAACGCTAGCGACTTCCTCTCGTCGCCGGCGATGGCCGATGGCGAGGCCTCCGGCGCGTACAGGGAGTTCAAGGCGCTGGTGGAGGCGGCGGACCGGAAGTTCGCGCGCGCGCGCGACCTGCCGCTCTACGGCGGCGGGGACCACCACAGCAGGAAGGCGTTCAAGGCGTACACGCGGCTGTGGCGGCTGCAGCAGGAGCGGCGCCGGGAGCTCGTCGCCAGTGGGCTCCGCCGGTGGGAGATCGGTGAGGTGGCCTCCCGGATCGGGCAGCTCTACTACGCGCGCTACCTCCGCACGGCCGAGCCGCGGTCGCTCGTCGGCGCGTACGTGTTCTACGAGGCCATCTACAGCCGCGGGTACTTTGCCGCTGCCCCGGCGGGAGGCCGCGGCGACAAGCACCAGGGCCTCCTGATCCGGTACAAGGAGCTTCGGTTCCTCGCCCGTTTCCTTGTCGTCGCCATGCTCATGCGACGAGTAGAGGCGGTGGACCACCTCACCGGCCGCCTCCGCTCACTCGTAGAGGAAACGAAATCGGCATACCCCGTAAGTAGCTTGCCTCTCTTGCTTCGAATTGGGGAGTCTCGAGTTAAACGACGTGTTTGGGTTATGGCTTTGGTGATGAAAGGATGGTTGCAATATCAATTCTCGAACAATTATTAGGAGTTTTTTCCTGTGAAGATAGTGCTCGTCATTTGATTTGGTAGAAGTGCCACGCACGGTGATGTCCTGTATGGAACTTTCAAGAGTGATTTTGAGTTGGATTGTCAGTTTGATACAAAATGGAGGGGGATTTTTTTTTTGGGTTGCTACTCAATTTCAGGTGCCATGACATTTTGTTTTCTTGATACAATGGAGGTAAAAATCAAAATAAACGAGGCACAATTTCATAAGAACTCAATTGATAAACCAGAGATGAATTGAAACCTACACAAGGGGCGAGTAATGTAGGTTTTATTGCTATGTGAAAGCTTGCTACTGTGGAAATAGGACGAGTGAACTTTGTTTCTTTCTCTCATTCCACATTGGTCGTTCACTTCATACAATGTTTGCAAAGCAAGGCATGTTCTCAGCCTGTTGTGCTTATCATTTAATTCTTTAATGACAACCACATTGTGCCCTCTACTTCTTAGAAAACCAACTTCAAGGAATGGAAACAAGTGCTTCACGAGCTTGCAATATTCTTGAAAGCTGATGGAGCATACAAGGGATCTAGATCACTGAGATATGATAATCTGTTTGATTCTTATCCGTCAAACCTTGCATCTATTGCAAGATTCCATTCAAAAAGAGTACTGAAACTGAAGGAAGCCGTATTAACAAGCTATCACCGAAACGAGGTTACACATATCAATTACTGTCCCTCATCACTAATTTTACTCATTCTCTACTCTCTAGCAGTCTAGTTTTACACTCTTTTTTACACAATAATATGTTCATCATTTGAAAACATCCCTCACAGAATGCTGTTGCATGTAACACAGGTCAAGTTCACAGAGCTAACTTTGGACACTTTCCGAATGCTACAGTGCTTGGAATGGGAGCCTACTGGGTCTTATCAGATAGCTGCTAAAGAACTTACAGAAAATGGCACTGTCAGTGATCAGAGCGGACCCTCTGGTCTGATTGATATTCACCTTTCTACAGAAATCCCTGATGGAAGCCTTCCTTCAAATCCTGAAAAAGCAGTTATATATCATCCTACAGTCTCTCATCTTCTAGCGGTAGGTGGCATATCAATTTTTTTCCCTTTTCTTTTGAATTCAACTTTTGCATGACTATAGGAGGTGTATGAAAGCTTGGTTGAATCACACGTACTTTTCATAGGAATATATTGGAAAACAATCTTGATGGCTCATGCTCACTTTCTGGTTGACTGCGTGCAAACTATGTGGCTGACGCTGTGTTCCATATCCTGAAATAATGCTTTCTTTAAATATGTTTAAATTGTCTTCAAGTTAAAATAACAAACTAGGTGTTCCACGTGTTTCCACGGCTAGATTTGTGCAAGAGACCTTTGCATATATAAGGACCCATTGGCCGTAATCATATTGGCCATGGTAAGCTATAGAGTCCATCTCCAATCTTGTTGTTTATATGCAGTTGTCATATTGGCTATGATAAGCTATCAAGCTCCAATAGAGTCCATCTACAATCTTGTTACGATATATGTAGTCATGTCGTATGCCATGGTAAGCTCTTATGCAATTTATCTCTAATCATGTCAAATCTCAACCATTATAATCTGAGTCACCATAATCAATAATATAATTTTTTCTCTGATTAACATGGAAATCTTTAGTATTTTAGAGCAAACGAGGTGGCTCCTTTGGACTCTGTAGATAAGTAGTCAGGAGATCAAACCACAATAGTGCTACAATACCACATTGGAAACTGCAACAATATGATGAAAAAACTATACCACGATAAGCATAATTCAAACCACAAAGTGGGGGTTTCCTACACTCCTGCAACATGGTTGGTAGGGTGGCGAAGTCCCTCACTATAAGCTGGATGTGGTCATACTTTGTAGGATGCACCTGCACATTCCAATTTATGTGCTGGTGGAGCAACATGCATTTTATGTTATACTCACTATGTTGATCAAATAATTTTGAAGATTCCTAGAACGGCAAAGTTGCAGTTTTGCTTACATATTGCTTGCTTGCTGCGATCCTTTGATACATTTATATTCATGAGCTTGACATTTTGTATGATATGACTATTGCATTTGAGCTATACTTTTCTTTCTTTTTAAAAGAATGGGATGGAACTAGAACTAGTTACCAGAGATTTGGACTCAGGCATTGCGATGTGGCACATTTTTACCGATAATTGCCACATACCAAGCATGTTTACTAATTACCACCAATAATATTGTCTTCTTTTTAAATTGGCATATGGTCGTATGGATGCTATATGTCAGTTTTTGTTATGTGCTTGATTTCAAGTATACAACAAGAACAGATACAGCAATTAATGTCGGCTAAACAAGCTGTTATCGAAGCTAGTGCCTGGGCTGTTAATTAGAGCCATCGTCTATGAGATAAGATCTCAATGTTACTTCATTTCTTGGATGAATAGAAAGATACATGTCACACCCCTTTTATAGGAAGGATTAAAAGGACTTTAACAAACTAATCTTATCACTTCAGGGAACAAACCTTGTATAATCTCAAATAAATCCTATCTAATCTAATCCCTAACTGATAGGAACCACCAACTATGCGTGCTACGGAACCCACTACAGTATCCGCTATAGTACCACGTGGGTACTGTTCATGGCCGTTTGGGCCTTGTTGGCCTTGCACATAGCATTACTCCCCCTATGAATCAACCTTGTCTTCAAGGCTGAAGTCTAGGAGATCTCTACGGCGTAGGCAAACGTGACGACACCCAAGAATTTGACGCCGATGCGGAAGACAAAGCGCATCGCCATGAGCACGACGTAGCCGTGGTGGTCTTGCAGGTCTGTAGCCTATTCGTTGACTTGGATGGAGACGTCGACATCGTGGTCGCTGTGCGCACTCTTTGGATAGGAGGACGACATGGAGCGATGCCGGACCGAATGCCATGATGTCGTGGCGCTTGGACCCTCGTATTGGAAGTCATCACGTAGGAGACCTACATGGCGCTGATAGAGTGACAATCTTCATGCTACTTGGCATCGTCAACAACATCATTGTCGGCGTCGGGGTCTCGAGCATCACGCGCTTTGGTTCCCTTAATTGGTGCATCTGGTGCAGTGGTGCCCCCATCGGCTGGTTGCCGAATGCCTTGATGAAGTCCGTCAAGGTCTTCTTGAGAGTAGCCCTGGACACCTTGATCTTGTCCATGATCGTCTCCAACTTGCCGAGCCATTCCTCGACGCTACCCATGGAGGAAGGGTCGGTTGGGGCTGGTTGCTGAATGCCTTAATGAAGTTTGTCAAGGTCTTCATGAGAGTAGTCATGGACACCTTGATCTTGTCCACGATCATCTCCAACTTCCTAAGCCATTCCTCGACGCTACCCATGGAGGAAGAGTCAGTCGGCTTTGATACCAATTGTTGTGTGCGTGATCCGTGCACGTAACGAGGATAAGATACAACCCTTAACGTGAACAAATCAACCTGTTGTCGAAGCTAACGCCTTTGGCTGTACCGAGCCACCAACCTGTTAATTGGAGGCACTGCCTAAGAACTATTTGTCCAACGGCAGATTGCCGAATGCCTTGATGAAGTCCGTCAAGGTCTTCTTGAGAGTCGCCATGGACACCTTGATCTCGTCCATGGTCGTCTTCAAGTTGCCAAGCCATTCCTTGATGTTACCCATGGAGGAAGGACCGGCTCAAATACCAATTGTTATGTGCTTGATCGCAAGTATGCAACGAGAATAAATACTGTTAGAGATATATTTGGGTTGTGTATATGGGCCTGGCCCGTCCCTTTACTGTATTAGGGTTTTCTAGCCTTTTCCCCTTTTGCCCTTGTACTCTGTATATATATTGGCCCTTTGGCCCCCATATGAATACAAGTGCTATTCCTAACATGGTATCAAAGCAGGTTCGGGTTAGGTTTTCCTCACCTTTCTAGCTGTCGATCCTCTTCTTCTCGTGTGTTGCACTTGCACGCTTTACTGCCACCTTCAATCTGGTCGCCGTTGGTCTCGTCCTGGCCATCATCGCTTCGATCTAGCCTTGTTTCGGTCATCGGCGCCCCGATCTGGTTGCTGTTGGTCTCCCTGGCCGAGCACTGTCTTTGATCTGGGCCGTCGTCGCCTTGGATCCTCGGAATCCCGTTGCCATCTTCCTCCGCAGGGGTGGTGATACGGCCCTTGACGCGGGCGAAACGAGCTGTTGTCGAAGCTAGCGCCTAGGCTGTTATCGGAGCCACCGCCTATGAGATTTACTCTTAATTTTGATTCATTTGATTGAAACAATAGAAAGATACATGACACATCCCTTTTATAGAGATAAAAGACTTAGCCCGTAAGAAACTACCCTCTTAACTAATCTTATCCCATCCCTAACAAACTTATCTAATCTAATACAAACTACTAGGAGATCTAATCTAATCCCTAACTACTAGGAGGAAACTAACCAACCAGCGCGACAGGACGCGCTACAGTACCGCGTGAACAGGACCGCACTACAGTACCGCGTAAACAGTACCGTTGTACTGTTTATGGGCTATGTAGGCCATGGCCATAGCAGGTGGTTGGTCCACCGCTCCCCCGCTCGCTGCCGCCTCGCCCTCACCACCGCGCCGTCGGGCTAGGCCCCGCTCGCCGCCACCTAGGCCCTCATCCGCGCCGCCGCCGCCTTCCTCTGTGCCGAAGTCGTCAGATCTGTCGCTTGGGTCTTCGTCGCCGTGGTCTTCACCGGATCGCTGCCTCTCCGGCTCTCCATCAATTGTTGGTTGCCGTCTCGCGATTTGGACCGAGGCTGAGTCGGCCTGAGTCAGATCGACGCCGAGTCGGCTTTATGGTTTTCTTTGCGGTCGAACCGGCTCGGGTTTTGTGTGTGTAAAAAAATGAAGACAAAAATGTCGTCAGGCACCGTTTCTGTTCCTTGGTGCGCTGTGCTTTTTGATGGGCTCGATTATCAGGAATGGGCCCAGCACATGTGCATTCACATGCGTGGACAACCCCTCTGGGATTTTCTTATCGGCGAGCATCCTTGCCCGCTGCGTCCTAATCCCCTAGTGTTGCCTTCTTCGCCGTCTACAGGTGTTGCTGATGCTGATAAGAAGTCCTCCGATGAGTATAAGGAGGCTATGGAGTCTTACAATTCTTAGTACACCACTTACAAATTTTGGTATGATCAGGATGCTATTGCCTCTCCTATTTTGATTGCCAGCATGGAGGTGCATATTACTGAAGAAGTCTCTTTGGCATCTGCGCAGCTGATGTGGTCACATCTTTGGTATCGTTACGAGCCTTCGGGTGACTCTCAGTATCTTGTTGCTCTTCGTCACGAGAAGTCACTACAGCAGGATGATTCTACGGTGGATGAGTTTTATGCGTCAGTTGGACTCTCTGGCTGTGGCTCTTAATACTGGAGCAGATCATGACCCTCGGACTTGTGCATGTTGCCTCCGTCAGCTATCTCGTCTGGAGCTTTGTCGTGTCTACGACTTCGGCTCGAGTTTGAGCAAATCGTGCTCAACTTCTTGTCCGTCACCCTCGTGTCACTATGTTGATGGCTCTCACTGCTCTTCGTACTGAGGAGGCTCGTCTTCGTGATGCTGGTCTACTGACTTCTCCGTCAGTTCTTGCTTTTCGTCCACCGGCTTCGACTTCTACTGGTTCTCGGTCGTCTTCTTCCCCATCCTCGTCTTCTGGAGTGACGACGAAGGCTGGACTTCATTGCACCTATTGTGACAAGGATTGTCATGTGGAGCAGTTTTGCTATAGGAAGAAAAAGGATATTGCTCGTCGTCGTTTGCCTAAGGGCAATGCAGCACCAGTCACAGGAGCCTCAGATTCCCAGCACAATCCAGTTGCCTCTACTGATATTCTTATGCTGTTGTGTCGAATGGCTGCCTCTTCACCCTCGGGTTCTGTCGCTTCTGCTTTGCAGTCTTCTACCAAGACACCAGGTACATCACCATGGATTCTTGATTCAGGTGCTTCCTTTCATGTAACACCTGATTCCGCCTGTCTTACTTCTGTCCATTCTTTAACCACACCATTGACTTCAGACGGCAGATGGTACCTATCTTACGGCAGATGGTACCTCTCATCCTGTCACAGGACAAGGCACTCTTTTGTCATCTTCTTTTCATGTACCATCTGTTTCTCATGTTCCTAAACTAAACATGCAGCTTATTTCTGTCAGCCGGCTTACTAATCTAGCTTGTCGTGTGATTTTCAATATTAACTCATGTTGTGTTCAGGATCATCACACGGGTTTCTTGGTTGGTACTGGCCCTCGGCTTCGTGGTTCGCAGCGTCTCTGGGAGCTTCACTGGCTTCGTCCTTCTTCCGCTGCTCCTGCCAGTCTCTTCGTCTCCGCTGCTTCCTCCACAATGTCTTTTGCTCAATGGCATCATCGTTTAGGACATCTTTGTGGTTCTCGTTTATCGTTTTTGGTTCGTCGTGGTCTTTTAGGTTCTGTGTATGGTCCTGAACATCTCGATTGTGCGGGTTGCAACCTTGGCAAACAGGTGCAACTCCCTTATCCTTCTAGTGAGTGTGTCAGCTCGTCCGTTTGATCTTATTCATTATGATGTTTGGGGTCCAGCCCCTTTTGTGTCAAAAGGTGGTCATAAATGCTACATCATTTTTATAGATGATTTTTCTTGCCACACTTGGATATATTTTGTCTTCTCATAGTGAGGTTTTGTCTATCTATAAAAATTTTAACACCATGATTCGTACTCTGTTTGACTCTCCTATTCGTGTTTTTGAGCTGATTCTGCATGGGAGTATCTGGGCATCTTCGCAGTTTTCTCGCTGAGCAGTGCACTTTGTCTCAATTCTCTTGTCCTGGCACCCATGCTCAAAATAGTGTGGCTGAGCGTAAACATCATCTTCTTGAAACCGCACGTGCTCTCATGATTGCTTCTGTTCCACCTTACTTCTGGGCTGATGCTGTCTCTTCTGCTTGTCATCTAATCAATCTTCAGCCTTCCTCTGCTATTTAAGGTGGTATTCCTATAGAGTCTTTCTGGACACCCAGCAAACTACTCTGATCTTCGATATTTTGGGTGTATCTGCTATGTTCTTTTCGCTCCACGTGAACGCACTAAACCGACCCAGTCAATTGAGTGTGTTTTTCTGGAATATAGTGATGAGCATAAGGGTTATCATTGTTTGGATCATACTGGTCATCAGATGCGGATTTTTCGGGACGTTATCTTTGACAAGCCACGTTCTTTCTATCCTTGTCCTTTTCCATCCTCTACCGTCGAATCCCTCTCTTTCCTAACTTTTCTAGGTACTCCTATTTCTACTCTTTCTATTCCACCGTCCGTGCATGTGTCTGCACCTCCTCCAGTGTCTACCACGTCTTCACAGCCTTCTGAGTCCACTGATTCTATTCCTTCTGAGTCTAGTGCTCCTTATACAGAGAACTATCTCAGCACCAGTTTCAACTGATTTTGTTCCTTCTCATCCTTTCTTTTACACTCGATGTCAGCATCCAGTTGAGGTTTCTCCTGTTGACTCATCTGCTAAGGAGTCAGCTTCTACCTCCCAACCATATGCTCTTCGTGATCGTCGCTCTATTTGACCTCCTGAGCGTTTTGGTTTTGCCGTTGCTGTCTCTGCTGAGCCGGTTTCTTATCGTGATGCTGTCGTTCATCCATGAGTGGCGGCATGCGATGGCCGAGGAGATTTCTGCACTTGAGCGATTGTCTCTCTTCCGTTTCATGTTCGTCCCATTACATGCAAGTGGGTTTATAAGATTAACACTCGCTCTGGCGGTTTTCTTGAGCGTTATAAAGCTCGTCTTGTGGCTCGTGTTTTTATTAGGAGTCTGGTGTTGATTATGATGAGACCTATTCTCCTGTGGCTCACGTGAACACTATCAAGGCGCTGTTTGTTGTGGCCTCTGTTCGTACGTGGCCTATCTATCAGCTTGTTCAAAATGCCTTTCTTAATGGAGAAATGCATGAAAAGGTTTTTATGCAGCTTCCACTTAGGTATTTTGCTTCTAATGACAAGGTTCTTCGCTTTCGTCGTGCTTTATATGGGCTTAAACAAGCTCCTAGGGCTTGGTTTCAGCGCTTCTCTACAGTGGTTACTGCTGCTGGCTTTTCTGTCAGTGATCATGGTCTTGCGTTGTTTGTCCTTACCTTATCTCATGGGCGCACTCTTGTTCTGCTCTATCTCAATGACATGATTATTACTGGTGATGACTCAATTTATTGATTTTGTAAAGGCTCGTCTCAATGAGCAGTTTCGCACGTCTGATTTGGGTCCCATTCGTTATTTCCTTGGGATTGAGGTTACCTCTACGTCGCAGGGTATCTTTTTATCTCAAGAGAAGTATATTGGGGATCTTCTTGGTCGGGCTTCTCTCACAGATGATCGCACGGCTGACACTCCTATGGAGCTCAATCTTCAGTTTCGACCCACCGATGGCGAACCTCCCTCGAATCCTAACCTCGTTGGTAGTCTTGTCAATTTTGGTGTCACCCGTCCCGATATCTCTACTTCTTAGAAAACCAACTTCAAGGAATGGAAACAAGTGCTTCAAGAGCTTGCAAAATTCTTGAAAGCTGATGGAGCATACAAGGGATCTAGATCACTGAGATATGATAACCTGTTTGATTCTTATCTGTCAAACCTTGCATCTATTGCAAGATTCCATTCAAAAAGAGTACTGAAACTGAAGGAAGCCGTATTAACAAGCTATCACCGAAACGAGGTTACACATATCAATTACTGTCCCTCATCACTAATTTTACTCATTCTCTACTCTCTAGCAGTCTAGTTTTACACTCTTTTTTACACAATAATATGTTCATCATTTGAAAACATCCCTCACAGAATGCTGTTGCATGTAACACAGGTCAAGTTCACAGAGCTAACTTTGGACACTTTCCGAATGCTACAGTGCTTGGAATGGGAGCCTACTGGGTCTTATCAGATAGCTGCTAAAGAACTTACAGAAAATGGCACTGTCAGTGATCAGAGCGGACCCTCTGGTCTGATTGATATTCACCTTTCTACAGAAATCCCTGATGGAAGCCTTCCTTCAAATCCTGAAAAAGCAGTTATATATCATCCTACAGTCTCTCATCTTCTAGCGGTAGGTGGCATATCAATTTTTTTCCCTTTTCTTTTGAATTCAACTTTTGCATGACTATAGGAGGTGTATGAAAGCTTGGTTGAATCACACGTACTTTTCATAGGAATATATTGGAAAACAATCTTGATGGCTCATGCTCACTTTCTGGTTGACTGCGTGCAAATTATGTGGCTGACGCTGTGTTCCATATCCTGAAATAATGCTTTCTTTAAATATGCTTAAATTGTCTTCAAGTTAAAATAACAAACTAGGTGTTCCACGTGTTTCCACGGCTAGATTTGTGCAAGAGACCTTTGCATATATAAGGACCCATTGGCCGTAATCATATTGGCCATGGTAAGCTATAGAGTCCATCTCCAATCTTGTTGTTTATATGCAGTTGTCATATTGGCTATGATAAGCTATCAAGCTCCAATAGAGTCCATCTACAATCTTGTTACGATATATGTAGTCATGTCGTATGCCATGGTAAGCTCTTATGCAATTTATCTCTAATCATGTCAAATCTCAACCATTATAATCTGAGTCACCATAATCAATAATATAATTTTTTCTCTGATTAACATGGAAATCTTTAGTATTTTAGAGCAAACGAGGTGGCTCCTTTGGACTCTGTAGATAAGTAGTCAGGAGATCAAACCACAATAGTGCTACAATACCACATTGGAAACTGCAACAATATGATGAAAAAACTATACCACGATAAGCATAATTCAAACCACAAAGTGGGGGTTTCCTACACTCCTGCAACATGGTTGGTAGGGTGGCGAAGTCCCTCACTATAAGCTGGATGTGGTCATACTTTGTAGGATGCACCTGCACATTCCAATTTATGTGCTGGTGGAGCAACATGCATTTTATGTTATACTCACTATGTTGATCAAATAATTTTGAAGATTCCTAGAACGGCAAAGTTGCAGTTTTGCTTACATATTGCTTGCTTGCTGCGATCCTTTGATACATTTATATTCATGAGCTTGACATTTTGTATGATATGACTATTGCATTTGAGCTATACTTTTCTTTCTTTTTAAAAGAATGGGATGGAACTAGAACTAGTTACCAGAGATTTGGACTCAGGCATTGCGATGTGGCACATTTTTACCGATAATTGCCACATACCAAGCATGTTTACTAATTACCACCAATAATATTGTCTTCTTTTTAAATTGGCATATGGTCGTATGGATGCTATATGTCAGTTTTTGTTATGTGCTTGATTTCAAGTATACAACAAGAACAGATACAGCAATTAATGTCGGCTAAACAAGCTGTTATCGAAGCTAGTGCCTGGGCTGTTAATTAGAGCCATCGTCTATGAGATAAGATCTCAATGTTACTTCATTTCTTGGATGAATAGAAAGATACATGTCACACCCCTTTTATAGGAAGGATTAAAAGGACTTTAACAAACTAATCTTATCACTTCAGGGAACAAACCTTGTATAATCTCAAATAGATCCTATCTAATCTAATCCCTAACTAATAGGAACCACCAACTATGCGTGCTACGGAACCCACTACAGTATCCGCTATAGTACCACGTGGGTACTGTTCATGGCCGTTTGGGCCTTGTTGGCCTTGCACATAGCATTACTCCCCCTATGAATCAACCTTGTCTTCAAGGCTGAAGTCTAGGAGATCTCTACGGCGTAGGCAAACGAGACGACACCCAATAATTTGACGCCGATGTGGAAGACAAAGCGCATGATTCGCGGCGTCATGATTCGCAGCGTCTCTGGGAGCTTCACTGGCTTCGTCCTTCTTTCGCAGCTCCTTCCAGTCTCTCTGTCTCCGCTGCTTCCTCCACAACGTCTTTTACTCAATGGCATCATCGTTTAGGACATTTTTATGGTTCTCGTTTATCGTTTTTGGTTCGTCGTGGTCTTTTAGGTTCTGTGTATGGTCCTGAACATCTCGATTGTGCGGGTTGCAACCTTGGCAAACAGGTGCAACTCCCTTATCCTTCTAGTGAGTGTGTTAGCTCGTCCGTTTGATCTTATTCATTCTGATGTTTGGGGTCTAGTCCCTTTTGTGTCAAAAGATGGTCATAAATGCTATATCATTTTTATAAATGATTTTTCTCGCCACACTTGAATATATTTTTATGTCTTCTCGTAGTGAGGTTTGTCTATCTATAAAAATTTTACCACCATGATTCGTACTCTGTTTGACTCTCCTATTCATGTTTTTCGAGCTGATTCTGCATGGGAGTATCTTTCTGGGCATCTTCGCAGTTTTCTCGCTGAGTAGTGCACTTTGTCTCAGTTCTCTTGTCCTGGTGCCCATGCTCAAAATGGTGTGGCTGAGCGTAAACATCATCTTCTTGAAACCACACGTGCTCTAATGATTGCTTCTTCTGTTCCACCTTACTTCTGGGCTGATATTGTCTCTTCTGCTTGTCATCTCATCAATCTTCAGTATTCCTCTGCTCTTCAAGGTGGTATTCCTATAGAGCGCCTTTCTGGACACCCAGCAGACTACTCTGATCTTTGATATTTTGGGTGTATCTGCTATGTTCTTCTTGCTCCACGTGAACGCACTAAACTGACCCAGTCAGTTGATTGTGTTTTTCTAGGATATAGTGATGAGCACAAGGGTTATCGTTGTTTGGATCATACTGGTCGTCAGATGCAGATTTCTCAGGACGTTACCTTTGACAAGTCTCGTTCTTTCTATCCTTGTCCTTTTCCATCCTCTACCGTCGAATCCCTCTCTTTCCTAAGTTTTCCAGGTACTCCTATTTCTACTCTTCCTATTCCACCGTCCGTGCATGTGTTTGCACCTCCTCCAGTGTCTACCACATCTTCACAACCTTCGGAGTCCACTGATTCTCTTCCTTCTGAGTCTAGTGTTCCTTCTTCTACAGAGAACTATCTCATCACCAATTTTAACTGATTTTGTTCCTTCTCATCCTTTCTTTTACACTCGCTGTCAGCATCCGGTTGAGGTTTCTCCTGTTGACTCATCTGCTAAGGAGTTAGCTTCTACCTCACAACCATATGCTCTTCGTGATCGTCGCTCTATTCGACCTCATGAGCGTTTTGCTTTTGCCGGTGCTGCCTCTACTGAGTCGGTTTCTTATCGTGATGCTGTCGTTCATCCATGAGTGGCAGCATGCGATGGCCGAGGAGATTTCTGCGCTTGAGCGTAATAGCACTTGGGAAATTATCTCTCTTCCGTCTCATGTTTGTCCCATTACATGCAAGTGGGTTTATAAGATTAAGACTCGCTCTGACGGTTCTCTTGAGCGTTATAACGCTCCTCTTGTGGCTCGTGTTTTCAACAGGTGCCTGATGTTGATTATGTTGAGACCTATTCTCCTGTGTCTCACATGACCACTATCAAGACGTTTTTTGTTGTGGCCTCTGTTCGTACGTGGCCTATCTATCAGCTTGATGTTTAAAATGCCTTTCTTAATGGCGAACTGCATGAAAAGGTTTTTATGCAGCCTCCACCTAGGTATTTTGTTTCTGATGACAAGGTTCTTCGCCTTCGTCGTGCTTTATATGGGCTTAAACAAGCTCTTAGGGTTTGGTTTCAGCGCTTCTCTACAGTGGTTACTACTGCTGGCTTTTCTGTCAGTGATTATGATCTTGCGTTGTTTGTCCATACCTCATCTCGTGGGCGTACTCTTCTGCACTATCTCGATGACATGATTATTACTGGTGATGACTCAGTTTATTGATTTTGTAAAGGCTCGTCTCAGTGAGCAGTTTCGCATGTCTGATTTGGATCCCATTCGTTATTTCCTTGGGATTGAGGTTACCTCTACGTCGCAGGGTACCTTTTTATCTCAAGAGAAGTATATTGGGGATCTTCTTGATCGGGCTTCTCACACAGATGATCGCACGGCTGAGACTCCTATGGAGTTCAATCTTCAGCTTCGACCCGCCGATGGCGAACCTCTCTCGGATCCTACTTGGTATCGTCACCTCGTTGGTAGTCTTGTCCATCTTGGTGTCACCCGTCCCGATATCTCTTATGTTATTCATATTCTGAGTTAGTTTGTCTCTGCTCCTACTTAGCTCCACTATAGTCATCTTCTTCGTGTCTTGCTCTACTTGCATGGCACTGTCTCTCGTCGTTTTTTCTTTGCTCGCTCCAACTCTTTATACCTTTGTGCTTATTCCGATGCTACTTGGGCTAGGGATCCTTCTAATCGCCGCTCTCTTTCCGCTTATTGTGTTTTTTTTTGTGATTCTCTCATTGCTTGGAAGACTAAAAAGTCGAAGGCAGTTTCTCGTTTCAGTGCAGAGGCTGAGTTGCTGGCTCTGGCTCTATTGACGACAGAAGTTACCTGGCTGCGTTGGTTACTTGAGGATTTTGGTGTTTCTGTTGCTACGCCGACCCCTCTTTTATCTGACAATACTGGAGCTATTGGTATTGACAGGGATTCAGTGAAGCATGAGCTCACCAAACATATTGGTGTTGATGCTTATTATATGAGATCGCAGGTTCAAGAGCAGGTTGTGGATCTTCAGTATGTGCCTTTAGCAGATCAGTTGGCAAATTTCTTCACAAAGGCACAGACTCGACAACATCATTATTCTTGTCTCTCCAAACTCAGTGTTGTTGATCCACCATGAGTTTGAGGGGGATGTTAGAGATATATTTGAGCCGTGTATATGGGCTTCGCCCGTTCCTTTACTGTATTAGGGTTTTTTAGCCTTTCCCCTTGTACTCTGAATATATATTAGCCCTTTGGCCCCAATATGAATACAAGTGCTATTCCTAACAGATACAACCCTTAACATGGGCTAAACGAGCTGTTATTAAAGCTAGCGTCTAGGCTGTTAATCAGAGCCACCGCTTATGAAATTAGATCATATTTTTATTTCATTGCTTGGATGAATAGAAAGATACATGACATGTCCCTTTTATAGGAAGGATTAACTAGACCATAAGAAATTAATATAAACTAATCTTATCACTTTAAGAAACAAACCTTATCTAATCTCGGCTTTAGATCCTATCTAATATAATCCCTAACTGATGGAAACCAACAACTAAGCGCGCTACAGTACACGCTACAGTACCACGCGAGTACTGTTCATAACCCTTTGGGCCTTGTTGGCCTTGCGCATAACAGTTTTGAGCGGACATTGCTGAATAATGAGATGTTCAGACTTTTACTAGTAACGATATTGCCTTTAGGATGCATGTCCTTGTAGTTACAGACAACATTTTTTTAAATTCCTGCCCCCACAACCTTGTTTTCACAGTGTTAAATTATAAGCTCATGGGTGCAGGTTCTTGCGACAATCTGCGAGGAACTTTCTCAAGATAGCATTTTACTCATCTATATATCAGCGTCAGGTTCCTTTTTTATCTGATATTTTATTTATGTCGCACTCCTGTTTCCTTGAGTTGTTAGTTGTTACCCTTTTAACTTCTGTCATTATCCTCACAGGTTTTGATGATCACAATATTGCTTGTCAAAAGTTTGCATCTGGCTCATCGCATGCAAGGGTTGCTTCTGCTTTTCCTATTAATAAGCAAAATTCACATTCTTGTTCAGATAACCATCTATGGCTTGGTCCTTGTGGAAGTGGAGGTAAGCAGTCCTGACTTCTTATATGATTGTTTTCTGGAATTATCTCAGTACACTTAATATTCAGTTAAGTCCACTTGTATGGTTTGTTTAGAATTGTCGATGACTAGATTGATGGAATGATCTCTTGTTTTTGTGATGATGACATGACTTGCATTTGCTCTTGTTGACATGATTGTTATTTTGTCAGGTTCAAACAATCTTTACCCAGACGATCTGATTCCATTTACAAGATATCCACTTTTCCTTGTAGTTGATAGTGAAAATAGTCATGCTTTCAAGGCAGGTTTGTCAGAACTTAATCTTGGCTTTGTAGAGTAAAAATCATTACCATGAAAATTCTGTTGTTTTCAACCTTATTATCAGATGGTGCATATATTTCCCTTCTTATTTTTAACTCCTTTTATTAGTTTATTTTATATGTAGTGCTCGAAGGTTTGATATTGTCATTTGGTTTTAAAATGGCTCTATCATTGTTCTAATAGAATGAAATTCAAGATACTATGGTTAAGTTGGTGTTGTTGTCCTGCAGATTTACGGCTTCAATACTTGATCCTTAAACTACTGAAAATAAGCTTAGAATGGCTATCGACTGGTTTATTGGTGACCATAGTGTATTAGGATTTGTTACGATCAGACTTGAGAAGGAGAGAGCCAGAGAGGGAACACTGGTGTGGCTGTCTCTCTGGCAGCGGGGTGCTACATGTGGCGCAGAGGATACAAGACCAATCTCTTACATCATTGTTTGCTTGATAATGGATACATGCTTACTTGGACCTTACGCTATGCTGGGAGGGGCCCACATGTGCATAACAGGATTCTAGTCATAATTTCTAGGAGTAGTTATTTATCTACAATTACCTTTTTTTATATATTTTTCATGATGTTGGTATTACGGTTAAGAATGAATTCTAGTCTTAATTTATTGGAGAGATTCTTTCTCCGTTTTTGTTGTAACTATACAGAAAGATAAATTACTTCCATCGGATTATGATTAGATTCTATGATTGCCAGGCCATACACAATGCAGAGAAGGGAGAGCCAGCTGCCTTGCTTCTTTCTCCTAAGATAGCATCAGCAATGCCTGGTGCAGAATCTATGATTAGTGGAAGCCAATTTACTTATTTCCTGACTGCTCCAATGCAAGCCTTTTGCCAACTAGCTGGGATAACTTCTGACATAGACATTGTATGTTCTTTCTTTTGCGAGTTAGTATTCTCTAAATATTTTTTCCATGGTATAATTTCCTTTTTGTTTTGGCTTTGTGTCAGGACACATATGCTAATGCGGAGAACATACTTTTCTCTGCTTTGGAACAATATGAAGAAACCCTCTGCATGTCTGTTGGATTGAACCATGTCTGGGGACAAATTTTACCAGATCCATTTCTTAGGCGCCTGATTCTCAGGTATCTTTGTAGTGTATGCATCTATGTTCACAGTCCATGCACTCAAAAGTCAAAACATTGGTATAAGGCATGAACTCACTTTTCATTCTATTCATGTGCATTCTCCTTTTTGTAGGAAAGAGAACATTTGTATTGAAAATTCATCATATTTTTACCATTTGGCATGGGTAGTTAAGTCAGACCAACTGCACATCAAGTATGAATATACTAATGTATGTGGACTGCTAGAAAGCGGCCTGCCTATTATAGTCCATGCAAATTGCACAAGTTGAGTGCGAACTACTATCCATGTGATATTATATAATATACTGGCCCTGACTATGAAGGTCCATGTGGTTTATACATAGTGGAATTAGTTTTGTGTTGCTTGTCTAAATGAGTTGTAGTAGCATATAATACTTGTTGCATTGATACTTTTTGGTTGAACCTTTTGGTTGAAGTGAGGATGAAAGTTCAAGTGGTTAAGAGATGTGCAAGGCATGTGTGCCTGCCCCACATGCACATTGCCACATGGGGGATTGACTGAGCAAATTTGGGCCAGGGAGGTACATATGTTCTGATTTTTTTAGAACAGATTCGAGTGATGGATCTGGACGAAAAGTCGACAACCCTAGATGGTGGCGGCAGTAGCCTGAAGCGAGCAGTGGCGGCGGCGGCAACCCGAGAGAGCAGCGACCCAAGGCAAGAGGCGATGACGGCAACCCAAGATGGGTGACAGTGGCCTGAGGCAAGAGGGGCGGCGACAGTCCCCGCCAGATCTGGATGACAGCGGCTTGAGAAGAGGTGGCCCTAGGCGAGCGGTGGCAGTTATAGTTTCAGACAGGCGGTGGTGGACTGAGGCAAGGCGGCGGTGGTGGACTGAGGCAAGGCGGCGGTGCTGGATGGACAAGAAGACAACGGTGACATGAGAAGCAACGGCGGTAAGATCTGGACTGATCCAGACAGTAGCGGTGGAGAGGAGGGAGAGTAACAGACACGACAATGGTGGCGTTGCTGGTGGGGATCATCGGTGGCAACAATGGCTAGAGGAAACCCTACCTCGAACAAAAGAAGGAAGTATGGGAGTTTACCGGTAGGCAATGACCACAGCCGAAGTAGGATGGCTAGGGTTTGGTGGAAAGAGTCTAGGCTCTGATACATGTTGGGGAGGCATCTTGTATTCATCTGAGGTCAATATATATACACGTACAAGGCGCATAAAAGAAAAGCTCATATACAGAGGAAAGCCCACACAGAGCCATATATATACACAGGCGCATTAACAACAGATACATTTTTTTGTCAATCTGCTTGTGTGCCTAGGATTTTAGAAACCAATCCGTTCGTGTGCCTAGGGTTTTAGGAAACATTATGGCATACATATTAACATATACATAACGTTTACATGGATGGTTAGGTAGGCTAATTGTTGTGTACTTGTGTTGCACATCCTGTGCTTTCTCTTTCACAGTTCATCGACAACATAAAAGATTTTTTTCCTAGAAAAAACTTGTTGTGCCAACAATTTATAGCCTTGAATATGCTTATGATCTGAAAAATGCATGAGGAAGTAGAACAAAAATTATACATACACGATTTGTTGAACTTATGTTCTTTGATGTAAAAGTTCTACGTACACTATCTGTTGAACTTATGTTCTTTGATGTATTGTTTGTTTGTGTTATGGAAATGAATGAGCAGAAAGTTCTACAAGTGCTATTCATTGAACTTATGTTTCATGGTCTGTGATGTAATTTTATGTATCAAATATTCTGTCAAGCAGAAGATGACTGGGTGCCTTGTTTGGGGGTGGCGATTATATGCTATAGCTGGTGAATAGGAATACCTTTCCACCCACATAAGCTCTCTCAGTTTAATGTTTCTTGAATAATGCATATCCTCTGTCTCTGTGTATGTGCACAAGTGCGTGCAGATGCTTATTAAACAAATATTTTATCTGTTGCCAGGTTTATTTTCTGCCGAGCAGTGCTCTTCTATTTTCACCCTGAGGAGTATGGTGAACACCTACCAACCTGCTTACCCAGTCTTCCGGAATCAGTCTCTCCAAATGCTGAAGCCATCAAGACTCCAATCGTCCTCCTTGCAGAAAACCTTGTTGTCAGCAACCGGTTTCATTTTCGAGATTCCAGCCGCAACAAGAAAT
>SPJY01001677.1:1314278-1347061 GCA_005191435.1 Raddia distichophylla
GATCGACCCCTATCCGATGTATATCGGAATGTTCCGATCCCTGCTCCGGTCGACCCCTCTCTCTCTCTCTCTCTCTCTCTCTCTCTCTCTCTCTTAGTCGCAAAAAATATCGGACTATCCGATATATTGCCAGAAATGTTTCGATGTGTATTGGACTATCCGATGCTTGGTCTGATCAACCCGTCTCTGTCTCAAAGTCGCAAAAAAAAATCAGACTATCCGATATATTCCCCGAAATGTTTCGATGTGGATCGGACTATCCGATGCTTGGTCTGATCAACCCCACTGTCTCAAAGTCGCAAAAATATCGGACTATCCGGTGCTTGGTCTGATCGACCCCTCTCTGTCTCTAGATCCCTATCCGATATTTTTGTTGGACTATCTGATATGACTTGACTCCTTGTTGATTGATTATTATTTGAATATCTTTAGAATCTTTCCAGAACCACAAAAATAGCCATTGCGTCGAGTTTCACTCACTTTCATATCAGACTATCCGATGTCTGTCAGCAGCAAACGGCTAGCTGGTGGGTGTGAGTATTTATTCTCCTCCCCCTATGGGCTAGGGTTGTCATTCACATTCACTCTAGCCGAGCACTTATTGCAACACTAGTTCCTCACCTTCCCCTTTCTCCTACTTTACATCTCATTGATTGCATTTTTGTGAGAGTGAAGAAGCTAGATCTGAGTGCTTTGTGTTGATCAAGCTTGATCATTGAGCACTTGGTCCCATCTCCAAGTTGGTTTTCCGCCGGATTTGTTACTCTGGAAGTTTGAGGGCTCCTATGCGGCTTGGAGTCGCCCTAGAGCCACCGGCACTTGGTGTGGTGGCCGGGGACTGTTTGTGAAGTTCGGATTCGCCTTCGAAAGGGAAGGATCCCAAGAGTGAAACCGGGAGTGCTTGTTGCAATTCGGGAGGCAAATGATCAAGTGGGACCCCGTCTCAAGTGTGACCGAGCCGCCTCAACGGAGATGTAGGATCTCCTCAAATATCCGAATTTCAGGAACAACTTCTTCGAGTCTCCTTATGGATTTGGGTCTATTTCTCTTGTTTTACTTGCTTATTATTCTCTAACCCTATTTGGTGCAGGTGGTATCCTTGAAATTGTTAAAGGGCATAAAACCCTAATTTAGGCAATATCGGATAGTCTAGTTCCATATCAGATAGTCCGATCCATAGGACTATCCGTTATAAACATCAGAACATCCGATATTGTTTTCCGTTGTGCTAATTAGTTGTTCAAATTTTGTAATGCCTGTTCACCCCCTCTAGGCTACATCTTGATCATTTAGAGACGTACATGGTATTCACGGACAAGTCCATGGCGAGAGATTTCCAATCGATCCAGTTTTAGGTCCAAATTCCTTTATAATCAACGGGAACCGCGAAAACAAGAAGATGTTCAAAATCGGGTGCTACACCACCTCTACTTAGGCCCGCAAGCCTTAAGTCTTGTTTAGATTAATTTGTCATTGCAGTTTCACCGTCTATTGGTTTATGACACCTTGTGAACTTCATCAGTAATCAGTAATTTTCAAATTGCATCTACCGTATTCTTTCTTGTGTTCCCCATTCACTGGCAGTGATAGGCCTTCATGGCTAGGTCAACCGTGTCTTCGCACAGTTGGCAACAAACGGAGTAGTCTAGCTATTACTAGATTCAAGTTTGTTCTAATACGAAGCTGGATCGTCAACGTCGAGTCTTTACAAATCGACGTTTCTTTACCCAACAGAAGATCAAACACTCCCAAACACATCAGGAACCATCTTGTTAAGTAAATGGCACATGGGTGTAGCAATGGAGGTGGAGATTCAGAGAGGATGGAAGTTTGTGTTGTATGCTTCCCAAAGATTCCTTAGCATGTGGAGGATCTCCCATTCTCCCTCTACCTCCCCTATCTCCTTCTTGCTCCCTACCCTCTCCTTATTTAATGGCTTGGTGGAAGTGATGTCTATTGGGAAAGATGTACAATGTAGTTGCTTGGAAGATGAACATGTGAGTCTTGAAGCATCTCATTTGCTTTTATGAAACATCTGATTCAAATATTGTTACAACTATTTTTAAATATTTTCATGTTATAATTCGAACGTTGTAGCAGCTATATTTAAATGTTTGAGTGCTTAGTTTTCAATGTTTTTGTGCTTTCATTGAAATGTTGCAACAAATAATTTTTAATGTTTCAGTGCTCTAATTTGAATGTTGCAACAACTAATTTTCAATATTTCAGTGATATAATTTGTATGTTGCAATGCTCTAATCAAATATTGTCGTGCTCTACAAGCAGTTACTATTTAATGCTTTCATGCTTTCGTTCGAATGTTGCAATAGTTTACTTTTAATGTTTTAGTTTTTTAATTAAAATACAACAACATTTGCTGCAACATATGTGACATCCTGCTTTTTTTTAACCCAAAAAAATAATTAAATAAAAAATAATTAGCTTAATCCTAATCTTTTTTCTAATTAAGAATACGAAAATGCTTGCGTTTGAACGTCAGGACGGGGCGGACGCTGCCGCCTAGCCCATGACGTCCCGCGCGCTCGTTTGACTTCATGCACGACTTGCCCAACTCCACGTTGCTTCACGCTGCAGAACTAGCTAGCAACTGTGTGTTCATAATTATGTTATTTTATTCGTTTCTCAATTTTGTATCTTTTTCATCTCAATTATGCAGTACGAATTTTATAATTTATCTAAATTTTTAATGAACCATTTTAAATACTTTTTTTTCTATTTTTTTAATTATACTTTTTTATTGATACAATTGTTTCAGAAAGCAAAAGTTATCATTCCCGCAGGCAAAAGTTATTGTTCCAGTAGGCAAAGTTCAATTGTTCCAGTAGGGGGCAAATACAATTGTTTCCACAGATAAATATAATTGTTCCATGAGGCAAATACAATCGTTCCCAAAAACAAATATAGGTTCCTGGGTGCATGCAAATTTAATTGTTTCACGAGGCAAATATAATTGTTTCCATGGACAAATATAATTATTCCACGAGGCAAATATAATTGTTCCCATTTTTTATTCCACTAGTATTTTTCTGTTCCAGCAGTGTGTGTTTTTGTTCCACATGTGTAACATGTTGTTCCATCATTTATTTTTTTTGTTCCAGCAGTATGTGTTTTTTGTCCCACATGTATAACTTGTTGTTCCATCATTTTTTTGTTCCAGCAGTGTGTGTTTTTTGTTCCACCCATATAACAAGCTGTTCCATCATTTTTTTGTTCCATTAGTGTGTGTTTTTTGTCCCACATGTATAACCTGTTGTTCCATTATTATTATTTTTGTGTTCCAGCAGTGCATGTTTTTTGTTCCACACATATAACATGTTGTTCTATCTTTTTTTTTTTTTCCAGCAGTGTGTGTTTCTTGTTCCACATGTATAACCTGTTGTTCCATCATTATTTTTTTTGTTCTAGCAGTGTGTGTTTTTTGTTCCTAAATGTTCCATCAGATTAGATGTACTGTTTCAATAGGATATTTTAATTGTTTCAACAAGCCAACATTTCTGTTCCAATAGCCTACATTTCTTGGTTCAACATGTCACCATATTTGTTCCAGTAAACTAACATTTCTGTTCCAGTGGTCAAAATTTTTTGTTCCAACATGTCAACATATTGTTCCATACAATCTAACATTTTTCTGTTCCAGTAGGCAAAGTTTATTGTTCCTGTAGGTAAACTTTATTATTCCAGTAGGTAAACTTTATTGTTCCAGTAGGCAAAACCTTATTTGTTTCAGAAGGCAAAAGTTATTGTTTCAGTAGACAAATCTCAACTATTTAGGACAAACTTTATTGTTTCAGTAGGTAAATTTTATTGTTCCAGTAGGCAAAAGTTATTTTTCCAAAAGGCAAAAGTTATTGTTCCAGTAGGCAAAGCTTAACTATTCCAGTAGGACAAACTTTATTGTTCGAGTAGACAAACTTTAATGTTCCGGTAGTCAAAACCTTTATTTGTTCAGAAGACAAATTTATTGTTCCATAAGACAAAAGTTATTGTTTCAGTAGGCAAAGTTTAACTGTTCTTGTAGCACAAACCTTATTGTTTCAGTAGTCAACTTTTATTTGTTCTAGTAGACAAACCTTATTGTTTCAGCAGGCAAAAATTATTGTTTCAGTAGGCAAACCTTCTTGTTCTAGTAGGCATTTCTTTTTACTATTCCTGCAAACCAAATACATTGTTTCAATAAGTATGCAAGTTGTTTCATCAGACCAAATGCATTGTTTCAATTGGGCTTAGCCTATTGTTCCAGCGGCCAAATACCATGTTGTTCCATCGTATTAGACGTATTGTTCCAATAGTACAAATTAATTGCTCCATTAGCATAGACAAATTGTTTCAGTAAAAATTTATATAGCAACTTCGGTCTTGTTTTGTTCGAAAAAATGCGAGAAACACGTTGGTGAAAACGGTTTGTGGATTGGAGCTCCTAGTCAAAAATTATGATCGTTTAAATAAAATGAAAAGGGAATCTACATGACGTCGGCGCTGATGTCAGCGATGAATTTTTTACTTTATTTCCTCGGTTTCTAGCGCGAGGGACATGCATGCGTCATTTTTTTTTGTTCCTGCATGCATGCATGCGATTTTTTTGTTGGTTGCGGGGCGCTACTTGCATGCATACGTTTGTTTGGGCCGCGGCGTCCATTCGGCGGGCCGGCCGAACGGACTTCCGAACACGGTGAGCTAGTTTATCCAAATCTTTTTCTTTGTTTCGAAATGTCGTTGCGGCGTACGGCAGCCGTGGCTTTGCCGCTCCCTCATCTTATCTCCAAATTCCAAACTGATCCTATTTTTAATCTCGTGATAAGCTCGAGTTTGTTTGATCCCTAATCCCACTATAAATATCCACCGATTCCCCAACCAAAGCCACGCAGAAACCAACCTAAAATCAATCTGTAAGAGCGTACAGCTTGGTACCTAAGTTCCTCGGTGCCGAGGACGCCATCGACGGAGGACGCCATCGACGGAGGCCGGCCGCCTCGGCAAGGTTCTAGTCGGAGAGGTATGTCACTCTGCAAGCAATAGCCTCCGCGGTAGGACGCCGTCGCCTGCGAGTCATCGCCGTTCGCCTTTTTCCGCCGTAGCCTGCTGAACCGCCATGGATGCTGCTCGTAATTTTGCTTAGCTACTGCATTGCTGCATGCTGTACAGCTGCTGCTCATCTGCTGCGCATCTAAGTGCTAGGCGCTGTAGTGCTTCCACGCTGCCACGCAGCCGCTGCTCGCCGCTCGCTTCAGTCGCTGCGCGCTGCCGTTTGCTGCGCCGCCGCCGCCAGGGGCGCCACGCCTTGCGGAGAAGCCGAGCGGTTACTGTTTCCTCTGTCCACTATCCGATATGTGTGTGCAGCTGAGGTTTGAGACGGGTTTTATTTATTTATTTCCCCGCAGCAGGTCGGTTTGGGCTGCTATATATATATATATAGAGAGAGAAAGGCTAGTGTGCACTCCAGAGAACGATCTCTCCGTTCACCCAAAGTGTTTTCGAAATCCGAGATGCCTAACAACTGATTCGAACCATTAATCTTGTTCGACTCACTGAAATATAGTCAGTGACCAAGTTTCGTATTTTTTTAAATTTATTTACTATTTGTTTCCTATTTTCAAAAATCAGCCTTCCAATTAGCCGTGGTGCGTCCAAAAAAGCTGATTTTTGAAAATAGAAAACAAATAGTAAATAAATTCAAAAAAATACAACTAATTACTGTGACTTATGTTTGGCTTGTTACAATTCTCAACCTATCGGTATGGTTTGTTGTTCACGTGTTATGATCTCACTCATCAGATTGTTCCCCCCTCACCTGGTCAATGGCGGTGAGTTGATTGACCATGGCCTTCCCTTAGGATGATGGAATTTATTCCATTGGCAAGAGTACCTTTGTTTGTCTCCTTCAACTTTAATGAAAAGCCTAGTCTCCCGATTTTTAGTACTCCCTCCGTATCAAAATATTTGACGCTTTTGACTTTTGAACAAATATTTGACCATTTGTCTTATTCAAAAAATTAGCACAAATATGTAAAAAAATAAGTCATACTTCAAATATATTTAATGATAAAACACATCATAACAAAATAAATGACATTTGTATAAATTTTTTGAATAAGACGAATGGTCAAACGTTTGTGCAAAAGTCAAAAGCGTCAAATATTTTGATACGGAGGGAGTATAAAATAAATATCAAAACACTAATTTCAATGAATTGAATCAAAACGAATATTCAAAATCTACAGGCAGTATAAAATAAATATCAAAACACTAGTCGTCGCCGGTCAACGAGAATCTAAGCGGTCCAACGGCCGATGGGCCAAGCTGTTCACGGGCAAGATGGAAGAGGCGTTCGCGCCACTAGCTTGCTGACGCCACACGCTCACTCACGCCAACGCCAAGGAATTGATTATTAATGCTGCCTCGGCTGTTTCGGAGTTTCCGACGCGCTTCTCTAAATGCTTCAACGCAGAGGATGGATTCTTCCCCTACGTGCTCTAACAGTGTTTTCTGTTCTGTTCCCTCAAAAAGAGAATTTATCTCCGTTCCGTTATATGTAGTGATTCTCTCTGCTTCTCCTATATAATTCTCTCTATAGAGAATGCTATTGGAGATGGAAGAAATATAGGTTGAGAGATATTTTTTTAAATGAAGCATGTAAATGAGGCCATGGGGGATCAAATTTAAGAATTAGTGTTGGAGACAGTCTTCCTAGAGCTTATGTTAACATCTGTGCATCTGTTAATAGGTAGGCGTACACATTGACGGGGGATAAAAAGTTGATAAAAAGATAATTAAGCCCTAGAAAAGATGGGGGCATGCGCTTGTGGTGCTTGCAAACTACTTTCATATCACAAAAAACTTTACATTTTGGACGCGCAGGATGAAAATTTAAGTTGGGCAAGCCTAAAATCTCCTTTCTCTACCGTTGGCCAAATAACCGCAAACTAGTTAAACTATAGAAGCACAACAATAATGAACACACTAGTAATATACGATCACATATATTGGATATTCAAATTACCGATAAAAGAACATGACACTTTGCCCATTTGCGCGCACCACCTATACACCAAAATATCAAAAAATGCTCTGTACTCTCACCTAGGTATAAATGGGCTCTTAAAGTTTAGGTGGGGCCAAGTCCCCCTAGCCCTCATGGTGGATTTGCCCCTAGTTTTGGATACCAGTATGATCTTCGAGATACGATTTTGATCATTAATTATCATTGTAATCATTGTAATTTATTTTAAAAATAAAAAAACAATATTATGCAGGAGCTTTTGGGGACGAACTTATATATATCATTTCCATATATACAATTCAAATAATTCAAAAAGGCTCGCATAGATTAAGTTTTGAAACTCTAAATTAGAATGTCTACAATCTCTGCTTTTTTTTGACGTGGATTGCACTACCAGCTAGGTTTAAACCAAAAAAAAAAAAAATCGATATGTTCTGAAGTCCTCAAACAAATTAATTAACCTTATCTTGCTTCCACAGACCGTGGAAAAGATAGGTCGATTAGTGGAGGGCCGCGCTAATCATGAAGCTATATATAGCATTAAGTATATAGCTAGCTAGGTGGCTAAATCTATTAATTATTACCGCAATACCACTAAACATTTATCGGTCACCATCAAAGAGATTATCTATGCGATCTATAGGGTTGATCCAATAATTTTGAGACCCAGTACGAAAACAAAAAAATAAAAATTTTAAAACCCCAATGCAAAAGTATAAGAAAGTTTTTAAATAGAACTTATCGTGAATAGTGAATAAAAATGTCAAAAAAGAGAAAAGAAAGCTTGTCATGAGATTTGAACACAAAACCCACTAATTACATGTGCAATTCTCTACCACTAACATATTAATGCTAACATCATTTATTCATGGAAGAAGTCCAATTTACCTCCCTTAACTATTGCAGAAGTTTATTTTTCCTCCCTCAACTCATCTGTGGCTGTTCGATGCAAGATTGGACGGCCAGATCTCACCCATTTAACACAGAGGGAGGAAAAGTGAACTTTTTCAATAGTTGAGAGAGGCAATGTGGACTTCTTCCTTTATTCATTTATTGTTGACGCATGACCAGATGTTATACCCGTACGTATGTTCAGATCTATCGGATGGAATTTGGGCCCCAATTGTTTGGGGCCTTGTGCGGCCACATAGCCTGCACAAGCCTAGGCTGGCATGGGTCATCTTATCCTAACTCTTTGGCCTACAGTACCCCGTAAGATCATATACTACTTGGTTTCCATAGTTTTTAGTCTTGCTGAGAAATGCGTCAATATGTGCTTGGACGAATACATATTACGTAGTATTGAGGATTTTTCAGCTGGCAAGCACTAGAAATCAGACGTATCCCATCGAACGCCCGCGTCAGTATAACGCCATCCTCATGAAACTTGGAAATCATGTGTGATACTTGGAAAACCTATTGATGAAACTTAACGATGTAACGATGAAACATAAGTGAAAACCGATAAAACAGGAATAGTTATGTAGAAACTTGGTTGAACTTTTGGTGAAATTTGAAGAAAGTCCAAGCATACTTGTTTAAACTGCTGATGAAATTTGAAGAAGGATCAATGAAACTTTACTAAACTACTAATGAAATTTGAAGAAGGGCCAATGAAACTTGAAGAATTGCCGATAAAACTTGGTTAAACTAGGCAAACGTGAAGTTTTATAGGTACATGGATAAAGTTTTATGGTGAAAAAATGCATATTCACCTTCTTAGATTAGACGAGCCCCGACGTCATTCTAACCGGATCCAATAATTCAATCGCCAAAACTTGCCAAACTCACTCGAGAGAGGGATAAAGATAAGAGAAGTGATGGAAGAGAGTTCAATGGAAGAGATGATCTCATACTTTCACAAGGCAAGTCGATATTTCCTAGAAGATGACGCATCATCTTTGGGTTAGCTGCCACACACACACACACACACACATACATATATATATATATATATATATTTGCCTAGGTGTCCATTCGACTAGTCAAGTAATTTTGATTGAATCTTTAGAACTCGTTGTTTGAATCGAGGCCAGCTGATGCAAAGAAATTTACCACGTCTGTGTATACTCAGATTGATACATACCATGATTTGTACGTATCTCTACATGGCTTAAACATTACATAATGATTTTCTTCATGAGTATCTAATAAGAAACTGTCTAGGCAGATGACACCTTTTCGGCCGCACCCTCACATACTCAAGCTGATAAATACCCAAATATAAGTGTACCTCTCCATGGCTTGGACCGATAAATCTTACTATATTCTAATCAATACATCCCCAAATACATATGTATCTCTCCATGTCTTAAATACTGCATGATTAATTCTTAGTTTGTGAATGATTAATTAGAAACTTTCAGTGCACATGTACATAGGCTTTGAACCATGTATATCTGACTTCTTTTACTCTTTCTAGATGATGCAAGCAGAAGATAAGAATCTGGGTATATTGGCGGTCAGCTTGTCAAGGATGAACTTTAGAAGCTTACATGGCCAGCTTGACTACTTGGATGAACTTTTGACGTTATCATGTGAAGATCTTTAGATTTTAGCTGGTTTTTTAGAGTTTCAGATTGTAATGAATGTGTACTCTGCGATAGTTAATTCTTCTAGGTAGCTTGCAATTTTTCTTGACCAAAAATAGAGATGTATATCATGTATCAGTATAAATTTCAAGTTTAAGCTAATGCATATAAAAAGTTGTCGCAGCACAGCGTGTATACGTCGAAGCTTGGGTGGAAGTATCAAAAGGCTCCATGGAGAGGTGACATTATATACATGAAAGTGACATTATATAACTACATTATATAACTCGTCATTATACACGCATACTTTTTGATACACGCATGTATACACGCATGATATTTGATATTTATTCTGAAAAGAAGCATGTATATACCTGAAAAAATCAGCGTATACACGCCCCGGCACGCTCGCCGTCGTCCGTCCCGACGAGTTCGCCGTCCTGTGGCCCGAATACACGCATACCTGTATACATGTATATACCTGAAAAATCAGCGTATACACGCATGATATTTGATATTTATTCTGAAAAGAAGCATGTATATACCTGAAAAAATTCTTGTATTCAGCGTATTATGGTCAGTATTATGGTCAATATTCAAATTAAAATAAAGAGAGTATACGGTTGGCATACGTGATTAGTGATTAATAACCGAATGAGTATATATCTACAAATATACATGGCACACGTGTATACTTGGTAGTCATAACTGAATGCGTGTATATATACACGAAAGCACACACTATATCATTCAGAAATATACAAATCGGGTATACTGATACATAAGTGAAAAGTACGTACGTGCATACATGGAAACATATACATGCACTATATCATTCATTATTGATTTCAACTATCACCGCTAACATGAGAGCATTCAAATTCAAATTTTGTGAAATGAGTAATCACGTGATAATTAAGATGATGTAAGTACCCTTTATATTTGCTTACCGGGTATGAAGGTGATAATCCGTTAATCAACTAAGAATAAACGATCAAGAAAATCAATGGCTGATTGCAATGGAGCCTAGGCTCCATGGAGCCTAAAACTGGTTTCCTATCGTATAACTTCGTATAATGTATGCTATACGAAGTTATTACGAAATATTTCCTGATTTCAGCAGTTCAGTTGC
The DNA here is from genome assembly GCA_005191435.1 of Raddia distichophylla. Classification (NCBI taxonomy): domain Eukaryota; kingdom Viridiplantae; phylum Streptophyta; class Magnoliopsida; order Poales; family Poaceae; genus Raddia; species Raddia distichophylla. Next base: position 1,324,960 of record SPJY01001677.1, read on the forward strand.
GGCTGCATGAAACAGGGCAACTGTCACTGCCATGTTACTATGTTTGTTTGTAATCCTTAATGCGGACTTAACTGCGACGAAGATGTCGCGAAATGCGCTTGATCTATAATGTCTTGATCTAAACCATGTCTAGTGGCACCAACGTGCGTGATTTAGAAGTTGCATATTACTACATATACTACGCAACTCGCACATTGCTACGTTCAGTCAACTCGCAGGTAACAAGAGGCTGCAGTCTTCTTAAAAGGCAGCGTACCCGATGCAAATGTTCATTGGGGATTAACATGCTAACAACAGATCTGGGCCCTTAGATCCACAAGGAGTAGTCTAGATCTGAAAAGGTGGAACCCCCTTTTTTCACTTAAAAAGCGTATCCAGTGCAAATATTAATTGGGGGTTAACATGCTAACAGCAGATCTGGACCCTTAGATTCACAAGGTCGTATAACTTCGTATAATGTATGCTATACGAAGTTATTACGACATGATGAAACTCGATTGCTGTTATTTCGTTTTGACAAGCTCCATCCATTACGTGTGCGTGGATAGCAGCCCATGAGGGGCCAACTTTTTTTTTCATCTGCATTGCACACCAAAACCAATATTGCTCTTGGATGAAGTTTTTTGTTTTTGCGAAATTTTGGGTGCAACAAGTGAGAATTGACCTGAATGCTGCATGTCTGGTATTAGGATCCATGTGTTAGCAATCGTTATGAAGTTCCATCACTCTTTCTTATCTCACACTACGAGCTTACCGATACACTAAACATTCTAGTAGACATTTTGAAAATTCATTTCACCAAATTATATAATACGTTATTTCTGAATTACACGCATTACTTATTACCCGTTACACACTATTTAACACTTGTCTCCTCCGGGGACCGATGATGACTCCGTCGTTTGTCTCTCGGAGTCGAATTCGAGGGAGAATCCTTCACGGTATACCGGAGTTAACCAAGTTTTTGAGGAAGAACTAGGTAAGACAAGAAAGTGAGGGAGATTTAAGGCTAACAGAGTTTTTTGGTTTTCAATTTGTAGGCCTTTTAGTCACGAGGGCTGGACTAGGACCCTCGCTAGCAGTTGCTGAGCCCCTTATTCGCGAGGGTCATATTGGAGCCCTCTCGAATTATCTGTTATTCGCGAGGGCCATATTGGAGCCCTCTCGAATTATCCGTTATTCGCTAGGGCCATAATAAGGCCCTCGTGAGTAACCTGAGTCTTCTTCTTTTTGCGAGGGCTTATGTCAGGCCCTTGTAAATATATACTTTTTAACGAGGGCTATATACTGCCCTCGTGATTTGGTTTATTATTACGAGGGTATTGCGATGGCCCTCGTGTTTCATTTTTGGCCCTCGCGAAATTGGGAATTTCCAGTAGTGAATACATTGCTCTTTAAAAAAAATTATTCGTTCAAAATAGAGGCTCAGCATACATCGAAGATAGTATCATTATTTGAATACCACAAAGCAGCGTATTCTTTAAGTAATTCGACTGTTTGATGACGCCGAATGAATTTTCTATTTTTTCGAAAGAGCGGCGGGGAACTGTCGACCTATTTCATTGAAGCAGGAGAAAATAAAAGAAAAACCCGCAAGCATGGGATACAACCACAACGCAACGCTGCAACCCTGCACAGAGTCAGGACAGCACCAGCCTCCACCGGGCCAGAACACACGCCTACAGAGGAGAATACAGTGCTGCCGTTGGCCGCTACCACCTAGGCCGAAGGCCTTACAGAAGACGGAGAAAGAGATACAGAGGGAGGAAGAAGAGGATACACCAGCCACAATAGGCCACACAGAACACCAACAAACAGACGGCTAACGGTGACAAAGAGGGATGAGTTAGCGATCACCTGCACAAAGCATGAGCCGAGGGGAGCAAAACGCCAGTAAACTCGGGCCGAAGACCAATCTGCCCCCTGAAGCCAAACAAGGAAGACGCCACCACCGCCATCATAGTCCTCACGGGGAGAGGGGAGGGTAGGATGTCGGCGAGCGAGACCGTGCCAGGCGGAGAGGACGCCGAGGCCCACAACCGAACGAGCAAGACGCCGCCACTGCCATCGAGCACCACGAAGAGAGGAAGGGCTGACTGGACGGCGATGAATGAGACCTCATCCGGACAGGGCCCGATGAAAGCGTCAGGGCCGAGGGGCAATCGAGCGCTGCACCAAGCCGAAGGTAGAGGTGTCTATCGCGCTGCCACAAGCATCACTGTCCGAAGCAGCCAGACTCCGCACTGGCGTGGCAACCCGACTGTGGAAGCATCGCCGAAGCAAAACACTCTCAGAACGGAAGACAAGGCGTCAGAACCACGTGACCACTGTAGGACAGCCACCAAGGCGCCGGCCGGCCACCGATGCACTGTCCAACCAAGGCAACGATAGAACCGTTGACCGTGACATCGAAGTCGAAGGCATAAAGCCGCGACGGCTACCAAGATGCTGGGGCACGCCCCTGGAGCTCACTAGCTCTGACCACGCCAGCGGTAGGGACCATGCCGGACCCGGGCCTCCTACCGACGGATCTGGCTAGTGCCACCGACGTGGACCCCCTCGAGCAGCCAATCGACAAGGCGGGCACGAGGGGAGGGGTAGGAAGGGAGAGGTAGAAGAACGAGAGGGGACAATCACTACAATCACCGATCATGCCGCACGCGTGAGCCGTGGGCATGCTGCCGGCCAAGACATAACATGGGAATAGGATCGCCGTCGGCTAAGGTGTCGTGGGCCACCGAGGCACAGCCATGGAGGATGGAGGGTAGGTGGCGCCGCCCACCGAAAGAGCCCGGCCAAGATCTGAAGAAGGGTCATGTTGGACCAAGGAAGGACGGGAGAGCGGGGCGGAAGCGCAGCAAACAGGAGGCCCGCCGGTGGCGGCCCGTCGGCCGGCAGTGAGCGCTGTCGCCGCTGACAGGACGAGAGTTTGGCTGAGGTGGACCGGCGCCGCCAACGTAGAGGGAGGCCGGGAGCACCCTTCCTCGGCAAAGAGGAAGGCTGGGGAGACCCTCCTAAGGCCTGATCTGGGGAGGTGGCCACCGAGGACAAGGGGAGGGCGTGCCGGATCTAGGGGAAGGAGGGCATCGCCGGCAAAGTGGGAGGCTGGGGAGACCCTCCACCTACCAAATCTGGGGAGGAGGATGACCACCGACGCTGCCAACCGGTAGGGCTCCGTGAAGAATGCCGCCGCCGGGCCGTGGTCTTGGTCAGGAATCGCCGACGTGCCGCGCACGGCCGGTTGCCACCACCGCCGGCAGCGCCGGCCGCCATCGCCGGTCACCGCCGCAGGACCCGCAGGAGCAGCACTGCCTCGACGCCGGCATCGTGGCCGTGGAGGTTGGAGGCGCACCAACGCCGTCACGGCCGAAGTGAACGGAGGAGAGGAGGGAAGAGGAAGTGGAGGACGATGGGGAAAGGGAAAACGAGGGGAGGAGGGGCCTCCGCCGCCACCGGCCGGCTGCGCTGGCGCTATGGTTTGGGGGGAGGGGTTGGAGGAGGAGGGGGTCACCCCGTGCAGCCCCAGGAGAGCGACGCAGGAGTCCTTCCGTACTCTGTTTTTTCTTTCGCATCTATGCACCCGGTCTTAGTTGGATTCAGGTAATGTTGGTCTTTTTTTTAGAACTGTAATGTGTTGTATATGTAGCATATGCTATGTATCTGAGCTAACCATGGCGTGTTTGATGTAGCAACATCGGGCCCTCTTTGATACGCGGTCGTTGTGATTTGGTCTTGATTTTAGTTGAAAAAATGAGAACCTTAAAAAAGCAAAAATTTCATTAAAAAATATTCTTGATATTTTTTGAGAAAAATCACACAACATTTTAAAAAGTATTATAAAATGTTACAGTGAATGGTCTTTATAAAATAATAAATTTTACAAACGGAATCAGAACCATATCAGAACCGAAACGAAAGAGTAAGCACAACCTGGTCAATCTAGATTTACATGCTTACTTTGGCCGCGTGCGTTTGGGCGTTCCCCAGCGTAGCATAGCGTTCCTCGCGCGCGCGTCGACGGAAATTTGAATCCGCACGCGACGCGACGCGACGCTACGCTACGCTGAAACGTGCAACACCTTTGTCTTCCTCTCATTCCATCCTACATGGAGCCGACGCGACTCGCTGCACGTCCCTACAACACTGCTCCTCTCACAAATGGTGCCTAAGCCCATATATCATCATGCACGTACGTTGCCTAGTTCTCATACGGGTTAATTGTTTCGTTATTAGCTGCATATATTGATATAAGCCCCAGCCTAGCTCATGCCCAGGGCTATATGCTTAATCATTTAAAACCAAATTAATTTATTAATCCATTTTTAAATTTTAACTGGATTGTCATCAATCACCAAAAAAAAAAGATTATTGAAAGTGCATCTAGACTCCTTAATGGGTATTTGCTGATTAATGATGAAAGATCAAGGTACTAACACATTTATACACAGGTACAAGTACCAATATAGAAGTAGTAAAAACTTTGTGAACCCCTCAAAAGAAGAAATGGGTGTATTGTCAAGCTTTCTAATACTACAAATATATACAAACTACAAACTACTCCTTCTGTTCTATAATACAAGGTGCATAGATTTTTTTCATGCAATTACAAACTACAAGGCGCCTATTCCTTTGCGTTGGTTTTCTTTCCAGATCGTTAGAGCATCCCCATCTCACCCCCCAAATGCACCTCTATTTCAAAATTTTTCAAATGCAGCAGGAGGGAATTTGTTGCATGTGAGAGGGAATTTGCACTGTAGCGATTACTGTAGCAGTCACTGTAGCGATAGGGGGAAATTTGAAGGCCCTGCTGGGGATGCTCTTAGGAAGCTATTACCTTTCAGCATGCAAGGATTGGCTGGGTGCGCGTGTATCTGCATGCATGAGAGCGTGCGCGGCAGACCCAATCCATGCTGGGCGGGTGAAAGGCGCGGTTGAAATATCTGCGGGAGGATCCTAGACGGGCCCTACCTTGGCCTAGATGGGCCCTTGGCCTACTATGGTGGCCCGAGTGACGAACCAAGCACACCGCCCTACTTCAGTCCAACTCCTAGCCCATCCCCCTTCCTTTTCAGCCTGCAAATGGTTTGATCGCTGGGCTTGGACTGCCCCCAACCTTTGGTGGTAGGGGGTTTGCTAAGGTTCCCCAGTTTGCTGCCACCACTATCTAAAGCGCGGTGCAGGTGTATGGGGTGCAACGCGTGGGCGCATGGGCGGCGCGGTAGTGCTTCAAAGGGGCTACAACGAGGATGTGTGCATCGGCCGACGCTGTTGGGGCGTGCTTGGATCTTGTGGTGCGAAGACGGCGGTGCGGCTATTGTAGCCCGTAGCGCGATGGCTGAGGCGACAATGCAGTGCATGGTGCAAAGAAAACGCCAGCCTTCTCTCACATTGGCCGATGACCCAAATACAATAGATTGATTTTCAGTTCATGTACTTAGTAGATTCAATATACTAGATGCAAATTGCAAACACAAAAACCAGCAGAGTCATTCTACAAATTGCGAAATTGAATCAATCTAATGCCTTTCAATCTTCTTTGAACAAAATAAAGATTACAACGATTGTTGCTTAGGACAAATCGACAAGTCGTAGACTCATTGGTATGATGACAGATGGATGTAGAAAATCGCTGATGTTGATGTTCATCCGACCGCTGACGTACAACTGCCGTAGACATACATCCTCGTTTGGGCTTGTGGTTCCTTCTTCAAAAGCTTCATGCTGATAAGAAGGTTGATGCTGAAACTTACTTTTTGACTGAACTTTTATAAGTACATGAACTGGACTGAAGTGTTTCCCTAGTTCTCTTAGAGGGTGCTAGAAGAGGGAGGGGCCTCGAAAAAACAACCCATGGTGGATAAGAGTAGCGAACTAATGGACTTCAGTGCTAGAGGCACTGGTCTTAAGAGCTAAACGACCCTGTTCTTTTGAGCTGATCTGAACGGCTGAAATGACTGAACTTCGAGAGCTTCTCGAGGTAGTCTCGATATTCGGATACATTTTGTTTGACTTGCTTTTTAAAGCGTTAGAACCCACCTTCACAACTGTGAAAAAAAACTCAAAACATATATGTTTTCGAAACGTAGATAAGTCGTTAAGCTGTTAAGCCGTTAAGCTGAAAAGAACTGGGCTAAAGGAAGTTTGAAGTCTAGCTTGGGCTAGGTATAGCCAAAGGCTTCGCTCTTTGCAATTATGTTATTGTGATTACGGACAAACCATGATCAGGTACAACGACTCCTCCACGTCATGCAGACTGGTCCACCGAGAATCTAAGGCATCGGACTGCATGTTACCTAGGTGGGATCTTGGCCAGGTGCGCTGAACTTGTGCATGCCTGGATAGCATCTCGCCGTCCAATATGGATAGACTCCTCTCCTGGCACTTGCCTAAGGGCCTGGGGAATCGTGGATTGCTAGCATCGTCTTGTACACGGTCACGTTGTTGGGGTGGGTCCTTATTGGACACAATACACATACCTAGGGTTGTCAAGGATCGTCATGAACCCATCTTCATCATTTACTTTGTAGGTCGAGGGAAGAAGGGGGCTTTGCCCATGGCTTGAAGAAAGAATGGGGCTCCTTAGTATTTGGCTATTTATGTAATTTCAGTTATATAAAAAAAAAGTTTCTTACCTGTAAGACGATCGAGGAGCATTGGAATTCGGAGAGTTGATGTGTTTTTTTTTTCCGAGCGGTGAGGTGTGACCGTTGGCAGCAGTAGCATCTGCAGCGGCAAGCAACGGTCGGAACTCCGGAGAGGCGGAGAGAAGAGAACCCCCAAAAGAAAAAGAAAAAGAAAGAAAAATCCAGGAAAGGAAGGGGGAGACGAAGAAGGAGGAGGAAGGAAAGGAAACCCTAATTCAACGCAAGGCAATGGGCAAGCTCCTCTGCGACTCCTCATCCGCCGCCCTCGCCGAGCCTCCTCCCGCGCTCCTCACCTGGCCTGGGCCCGACCCCTCGCCGGCCCCAGGCCCCTCAGGCTGGGCCGCCGTCTGGGCGCTCGAGGACCAGCAGCGCCGCCGCCTCCACCGGATCTGGGAGCGCGGCGTCGCCTGGAAGCCGCCCTCCCCGGCTGCCCCTCTCGTCTTCCGCCTCGACCACGCCGGCGAGGTCGACGCCGACGGCAACTGCCTCTTCACCGCCGCCAAGAGGGCCGCACCCGCCAAGGCCGACGCGCGCGACCTCAGGCACCGCACCGTGCGCCGCTTCGCCGACGTCTACGCCGCCGCGGGGGACGCCGACAGGGAGGCCGTCGACGACGCGGTGCGCCACCTCTACGCGCCAGATCTCAAGGCCGGATGGGGCGTCCACGTCGTGCAGGAGCTCAAGCTGCTCGCGCCCAAGACCCAGCGCCGCGCCCTCGACGCCGCCATCCAGGAGCTCGTCGATCTCGGCATCCAAAGGTCGGATCCCTCTCTCAAACCCTGTCCGGATCTAAAGGCCTCGCTTTTCATCCCTTCTATCATTGCATCCCCACCAAATTTGCCTTGTTCCGCTATCCGCCTTTCTTGATTTCCCCCCATTCCTGCGCTTGTATTGAAATTGAATCAGAGCCCATAATGCCACGCTCGCGCCTTCTTGAAAGAAGGAAAGCTCTAGTTTTTTCCCCGGCTAATCCGCCTGATCTTGTTCTTGAAATGAAAATTTAAGTCTTGTCTGCCAATTTCGAAATACGAGCTAGCCTTCTTCAACTCTTTGTCGTGTAAATACGCGGAGAAGCAATCTTTATGGGATCACGAATCTGCAGAAAGAAAGAGTCCTAGCCTAGTATTTTACGTGGGGAATGATCGTTTTTGCGGTGTTGCCTTTTACTTCCAACACATAGTATCGCCATTTTAGACCCTCCGGTACATCTCTATCATCACGGAATCTCACTGTCTCAGTCTGCTCTGTACTACCCAATTTATGGTTCCTGTACTATGTGCGGTCTGAACAACCCAGTGCGGTTGCCATTGATTTGTGCAGCTTTCAAATTATGCGCTTGTTCACCGTCGCTCTGTCGACTGTTTTCAGGGAAACGGCCGCTGAAACTATCTACAAGGAGAGATGTATTGCTGTAAATAATGGAGATAGTTGGGCCAAGTACATGTCCATTTCTGGTTCTGCAGAAGACGAGCACGACATAATCACCCTGCAGTACACAGAGGAGGGCTTACTGACCATCGATGAGAACCGGGATGGCCGCGCAGCTGCCTTTGGTGATGATATTGCCATCGAGTGCCTAGCGACTGAGTTCAAGAGAGAAGTTTACGTGGTAAAGTCTATAACCGTGTTGTGTTGTATCTTGCCCAACTATGTCTCACCGTAGGACTGTCTATTTTGGCTTATTTTTTATATGCATGTCTGACTGACTGTTTAAATTTCACTTAAGCGTTCTAATTAGCCATCTTGTTTGTGGTTGTCAGGTGCAAGCACATGGAGCAGATGCTATGGTTGATGAGGACAATTGTGTGTTCTTCCTCCCACACCGTCCTAGAGGAGAAATTTGCGAACCACCAATTTTTCTTTTCATGAAGGGAACAGGTGCGTTGTAGATTGGGATTTTTCTTGTGCTTTCTTGTGCAAGTCTGTGTGAAATATTTACACCATAACAATCTATGGGCCAACAAAGTTTAGTGGTTGGCATGCTAAGCTATCATGTTTAGAATGTAGCCGTGTTTTTCCTTCTATGATGTATCTCTACTTAAGCAATCTACAATTTTTTGCTTGCAGCATGGTGTGGTGCTGGTGCCGACCATTATGAGCCTTTGATCGCTACTGTCCTCCAACATGTTACTGCAGACAAGGCTGCTGTTGTACTCTGAGGATTGTTCTTGTCTCCCGTAGTTTTAGTCAGCGGTGGAGTTTAAGCCAATTTTGTGTCGGAGCTAGAGTGCTGAATTGAGGAGCAGCATCTAATGCCCAAGAGAGAAGAGAGTTGATGTGTCTAACTGTGCATTGCAGGGTCTTGCCTGCTTCTGAAGCTAGCTATGTACCAAGTATGATTCGATTCCTTAGGCGATTTTTGTGGGTGTATGTTTATGGATAGGTTCTGACTGGCAAGGACATTGAGAGGTAGAATACCGAGTTGTAGATTGTTGTTGTGCGATGTTGTTGGCGGGCATTTTGTGAGGAACTTTTTTGGGTTGCCTATTTGTATGGATTGGACATTTGCAATGGAATGAAATCCTTTTTTAGTGTTGGATTAATTCATTCTTGTACTAGTGAGCACAATCTTGACACAAGCGCTGAATCGGGTATGAGCATCTGGATTCTGGAATTGGCAAGTGAGTATATGGAATTGGCAGTGAGTATATGGAATAAGGACTGGATGCAATGGAGCTGAGATCTGGATTGGTTAAGCTAAATTGTTCTCTTCTCAGGCCCAGGATCAACTGCGATGTGAAGGAGACAATTGTACCGTGAGCTCTGTATCGCGTTGCTTGCTGTCGGCTAAAAAGGTTGGGAAATTTTTTTAAAAATTAATTTAGCATTTAAAACGTCAAAACCAAATTAATTTAAATTATGAGCTACACATTTCGGATTTTAATATAACAAATTTAAGATAGTTTAATATTGAAAATAATTTTTTATTGGATTTTGAAATTTCAAATACGGAACTGTAGGTTCGACAATTGATGTGTTGAATATAAGTGTAATTGACATTTTTCGTGATTTGTGTTGGTGTTTAAATTATTTGAAATTTATATGTTTTCGTATTTTAAATGCTATATTGCAAATCTTTCTAAAGCCATCACCATTTTTTTTTTCTGCCGATGATGATACTCGCTTTTCATTTGTCAGTCTTCTCTTTTCAACCACAATGTGCCAATAATATTTGATGGCCATATGTCTTGATATGATTACATAATCTACTTAGAGTGGACATATGGCTTTTGCCAGTTATTTTGATACATCTCAATGTTATATTGCTTGCCGGATGAAACCTGTTTGCTATTCGGTTTTGAAATCACTAAATTTTCCTCTCTCTATTAATAAGGCTTTGATAATTCTTGAATTGTATTGCACCCTTTTATGCCAACAACCTGTTTGGAAAAAAACCCTATGGGTTTTCTCATCAAAGTGATGGTACCATGTTTTTAGCATGTCTGGCATGCATGCTTCTCTGCAACACCAAAACCTGCCCTTGGTAGCCAAATGCAGCAGCCTACTACTGTGCTCATTCTTCAAAAGTAAATTCTGACGTTCTTTGATGTAGAAAAGTAACAAAACATACATATTGAGGATAGATACAAACAACATCATTCGTACTCAATGTATCTACAGAATATTAGTCATTGCTGAATATTAGCTTTGAATATGTGACATCTTCTAAATGGAACAATGAATGAAGGTTAGCATGTTATCAAGGGAGGACTTCATCATATGAGGAAATTTTAATTACTATTTCCTACTTGGCTACGATCCTTGATAGAAGGATCTAGAGACTGGATCAGGGAGAACCAGGTTTTTAAAGGGTTTCTCCAATGTGCTTTATTGAGCATGGCTTGTGTGTGTGTCAATAGCCTGACCATCCCTATCATGTATGTATTGGTTTCCTTTATTTGATAGTTGCATCTGATGGCAAGCAAATATTTATCTATTTTTGCGTAGTAAATATATACATGTTTTGTGTTTTCATCTTTACTAACTTATTTCACACACTAATGTAGAACTGCCTATGATGTGACCATTAATGATGACTCCTGGCCAAAAGAAGCTTTTGAGCTCGTCTCTGGAGAGATATCAAAGACATTGGAAAGACTTGACCCGTGAGTACTTGGAAATCTGCTATTATATGTTTCTCAGGCTAAGGTAATTTTTCCCCTTTCATTCATGGACCAATTTTCGTGGTCTATTTTCATGGAGCTAGATATGAAAAGTTACCCATCTGCAGAGACTTGTCGCGAAGTACGGTGTGCTGGTATGGTATCAGTGGTTTCATCTATCTGGTCGCGAGCCCATCAAAATCCAGCGGCGCAAGCAAGAAGAGACGGTGATGCTAAGTAGTCGGCAGTTTTTTGTTTGCCTGAGGTGAACTCCGGAGAAAAGAAGGCTTGGATGATTCTTGAATTGTATCGCACCCTTTTATGCCAACAACCTGTTTGGAAAAAAAACCTATGGGTTTTCTCATCAAAGTGATTGTACCATGTTTTTAGCATGTCTGGCATGCATGCTTCTCTGCAACACCAAAACCTGCCCTTGGTAGCCAAATGCAGCAGCCTACTACTGTGCTCATTCTTCAAAAGTAAATTCTGACGTTCTTTGATGTAGAAAAGTAACAAAACATACATATTGAGGATAGATACAAACAACATCATTCGTACTCAATGTATCTACAGAATATTAGTCATTGCTGAATATTAGCTTTGAATATGTGACATCCTCTAATAGGAACAATGAATGAAGGTTAGCATGTTATCAAGGGAGGACTTCATCATATGAGGAAATTTTAATTACTATTTCCTACTTGGCTACGATCCTTGATAGAAGGATCTAGAGACTGGATCAGGGAGAACCAGGTTTTTAAAGAAGGGTTTCTCCAATGAGCTTTATTGAGCATAGCTTGTGTGCGTGTCAATAACCTGACCATGCCTATCATGTATATATTGGTTTCCTTTATTTGATAGTTGCATCTGATGGCAAGCAAATATTTATCTATTTTTGCATAGTAAATATATACATGTTTTGTGTTTTCATATTTACTAACTTATTTCACACACTAATTTAGAACTGCCTATGATGTGACCATTAATGATGTCTCCTGGCCAAAAGAAGCTTTTGAGCTCGTCTCTGGAGAGATATCAAAGACATTGGAACGACTTGACCCGTGAGTACATTTCAGAATGAACCTTTGCTTTCTGTTTTTCCATAATCCATGGGTGATAATGACATAAAACAACGGCATTATCACTTTTAGTGGGTCCACCGCTTTGTTGAAATTCTTAACCCTTGCCTCACTGTTCTTTTAGTTCAGGTTAGCTCAGTTCTAGTTCTTAGTTTTGCCCTGTACTGTTCACCGTCAGGGTTTTTCGTTGTCACGGGCGCGTCAATAAATCTGGTTTAGCCCGGGTCTTTAGGCCACTCGATGCACGCTGCGTTCGTGCAGGAGTGGGTTAGTGGCGCAGCTCGATCGCGGGTCATGGGATGGCGCCGCCACTACGCGTTCGTGCGCGCATTTGTAGGGCAGCTTAACTGCCATGATCTGTTTTGTTTCCTTTAAATTCGTTGCAATACAACAGAAAACGCTGCCGCTTTGCAGCACCAAAATACTCACTGTGTTCGTGTGCGTTGAGTGAACATCGCCAGCATCGAGGAATTCCGGCGAATTTCGACACGCTTCGCACGCATTTATCTTGGAGACCACAGTACACTAGTACAGGGTAGGTTTCAAGGCTCGCCTGCTGTTATTACATACCGAGTTCCAACAAAGGCTGCACTTTAGGTTTGATCTTTCACCCCATTCTGCTCATACTTTAGTACTGTTTGTTATGCTAAACTATGTGTATCATTTTTTAATTATCTTTTTATATCTGTGTGATTGCTCAAGACCTCTTGGTGAATTGATATCTTTACATGTTGAAGGAGGCCTATTGACTCCCATCCTTCCACTGGATATTCTTGCTGAGAGGCCTCCAGAGAAGAAGTTTGGATGGGTAAGTGACTGTCATTGCATTAACATTGTAGCGAACGTCTCTTTCAAGATCCTAATGTTTGCATGCCTTTTCTGGTGTCGGCACTTGCCTTGTGGAATCTAAATCTGCTATTATATGTTTCTCAGGCTAAGGTAATTTTTTCCCCTTTCATTCATGGACCAATTTTCATGGTCTATTTTCATGGAGCTAGATATGAAAAGTTACCCATGTGCAGAGACTTGTCGCGAAGTACGGTGCGCTGGTATCAGTGGTTTCCTTGGATGTCGGTTTCATCTATCTGGTCGCGCGCCCATCAAAATCCAGCGGTGCAAGCAAGAAGAGACGGTGATGCTAAGTAGTCGGCGGTTTTTTGTTTGCCTGAGGTGAACTCTGGAGAAAAGAAAATGAAAGCTTAGAAGAAGAGACTGTGATGAAGGGACCATGAATAAACAAAGCTGAACTGTAATTTTGGTTATTTATGTTCTGTTTGAAGTGACTGAAACAACCCAGAGAAGAGAGAGGCTTGTTTGGTCGATGAGGTTGAGCCCAAATTAGCAAGCTAGATACAGTTTTGGACGTTGAAGCACAAATCAACAAAGGTGCAATTTTGACGTTGAGCATTGCATGCAGATGCAGCGCTGGAACAACCGACGTGTGCACGGGTGCAAGCATTTGATACAGGCCGCCGGATCATGATCCAACAAGTAGCAAATCCTCTCGCCATTCCTTTGCCAAGTCCGGGAGGATTTTTTTTTTAACATTTTTCATTTTTTTATTTTTTTAAAATAAATAAGTAATATTTGTTTCATCAAAATTAAATAAATAGACATCTCAGGCAATTTCTTGGATGGGTTATAAATCTCGTCAAACCAACTGATGGATTTTATATAAACCACCGATCTGACGGATGAGATACAGGCCCAATGGCTAGCTGAAAAAAACCTGTCGTTTGGTCGAGTGGAATTTTAATCCGGCCGAAATTTCACGCCGCACTAGGACAAGCGGCAGTTTGCCGCCGCATTAACCTTTATGACAACCACAAAATGCAGACTATTGTGGCCAACACGATTGAAAAAAAGGGAAGAAGTCCACCTTACCCCCTTCAACTATCGCAAAAGTTTGGTTTTGCATCTTCAACTCTAAAACCGGGCATCCAACCTCGCTCAACTATCAAAACCGGTCAAATTAACCCCTTCAATCAAAACCACCATGATTTTGGATGACATGTTATCCTAGTCAGCATTTTTTCTACAAAATAAATTCACAATATTTAATAAATTATAGGAAATCATAGGAAGCTCAATAAAATCATATAAAAATACCAAAAAATTTAGAAAAATACATAGAATACAAATATTCAATAAAAATATAATGTTTGTATACGTAATTATATGCATTTTTTTGTTGAAACGTTTCTTTTATTGATTAAAAAAAGGGGAATTTTGTTTGTAGAAAATAATAAATATGCAAAAGGTAGGTATGCTATTTTGAATGTTGAATTTAAAATTTTAAATTACAATTAAAAGGTCAAACTAACTTTGAATTTGAATTTGAAAATACAAATTAAAAGGTAAAGCTAATTTTCATATATTTCTCTTAGTTTTCTCCTTTTTCAATAAGCCAGGCTTATTTTTCCTAAAAGTTCAAACTATCTAATTAATAAAATATACGAAAACACTTAATACCGGCCGTCCGACAGACAACGCTCGCGTTTACGTGCAGCGTGGCCCCACGTGCAGCTTCCCTCGCGCGCATGACTTTGGCCTTGTTTGTTTCAGATTAATGTTGAGTTGCGTTTTACTGTAGCAAATTTGTGATTCACTCGAAATACGTTTTAAAAAATTCAAAAAATTATGAAAAAATATTTTGCGAACCCTAAGAAGAACTATTTAAAACCCCACAAAAATAACTACAAAATATTACAACATTTGGCCTATACAAAAATAACAAAATTTTCATTTAGTTTTATTTAATTTAATTTAATCTGAAACAAACAAGGCCTTTATGTGAATTTCACGCGCATGGGAGAGTGCTCACATGGGTGGGAGGACCCATTCTTTTTTTTTTTTCAATTATCATCCGTGTTGAGCTCTGCATGTACTACTACGTGCACACCCGGTGGCCGCAAAAACCGAGGGAGTAGCAACTAGTAGCGCACGCATCTTCTACGTCTCGTTTTCCAGCGGCCCAGCAAGAAAGAGTACACTCCACACTCAATAAGAAAGGATCAAGAAGCTGGAGGAGGAGCTGACCAGGTGCAAGAAGCAGATCAGCAGGTTCCGCCCTGGACCCTCCCAGGACGCCATCAGGGCCCGCGTCATCAGGCTTCTCAATGACAAGCGCAGGTACGCATTCCTTCTTCATCTCTTCTGCTCCATCTCCACATTGCCAATGTACTATATATGGAATTTTGATCCTCTTCTTCCCTAGGTACGAGGAGCAGCGCAACATGCTCCACTACCAGACCTACAACCTCGACCAAGTTGCCTTCGCCGGCCGCCGCCGACGGCCTCAGAGTCACCCAGCAGACTGTAGGCATCATATGCATATCACTGCCTCCATTCCTGTGTGTCTCTCATACTCACTAGCCTAAAAGACCCACCTTTTTCCCCCTTCAGATGAATGCCATGAAGGCGGCTTATAAACAGCTCAAGGGAATGATGAAAAATGTCAAGATTGAAGACATAGACGTATGCTTACCTTCCTACCCGTACTATCAAATGTGGTGCTATTTTGTTCCCTGCCAGGTTTTCACTACCATTTTGAGCATCCCTGTTCCTCTAAGCTGTTAACAAGAGTTCTCCGGTATGCTAGCCTAGTAGTATGTTACTGGTTTATTCAAGATGAGTAATGAAAAGGACAGGTTTAAATGTCTTCAGCATGCTTGCTGGGACCTGGGGGAGGTGTTTGTTGTGGGATTGATCAGTTACAGTCAGGGTTGGCTGGGGATGATGACTGGGATTCTGGGCTGTTTACTCTTTTATTATGACCGCTGCAGGCCTAGCACCAAAGGTGGTATAAAAAAAATTTGATCCTTTTATCTTTGAAACCATCCTTGGGATTGGATTTCTTAGAATCACATTTCAATGCTGTATGCACTATTGCACTATATTTACAAGAAGATATTTACACAGAGCTGTACCCTTTTTGTTGTCATCTTCTGTTGGTCTAGCAAGGATGGGAAATATTAATTGTCAATCACCCATGTGTAACCTATATCCTGCAGCCATCATATTTTTTTTTTTTTCTTGGGAGGGCTTCTCTTGATGGGTTACCCGTGCAATGTGAAATAAAATTGCGCACAAGGTCACTTGGAGGCGAATGCTTGATGCTTATAAACATATTTCAGTATGTTAAGTTTTATGAATCTTTCCGGTCTCAGTTTCAACTTTTGGTGTAATCTCCCTTTTCGCCTTTATCTCTCTTTAGCACAAATTTATTATTGAAAAAAATCTTTTGTTGATTCGTATAACCTGTAGAACATGCAAGATGAAATGACTGATCTGATGGATGTGAGCAATGAAATACAAGAATCTCTTGGCAGAAGCTACAACATCCCTGATGATGTTGATGAGGAAGAACTAATGGGAGGTATGGAAGCAGTAGTTTCAGTTGGGCAATATATCAACTTTTACTGCTCTGTGGAGGCTGCCGGCTGGTCCTGCAATTGGCATTATAGCATGGATCCATGCCTTGAGTGGCCTAAATATCTTGCTCAACATGGCTCTGTGCTTCATGGTCCATTTGGTGATGTCTACTGAACACTTATGGAGATAATCCTATGCACACTGTCCTCACTTCACTTCATTGTTTGTTGAACATTGCAGAGCTGGATGGCTTGGAGGCCGATATGGAGTTTGAATCGAGTGCAGTCCCCTCATATCTTCAACCAGATAATGAACCTGGTTTTGATGAGTAATGAAAAGGACAGGTCTAAATGTCTTGAGCATGCTTGTTGGGGGGAGGTGATTGTTGTGGGATTGATCAGTTACAGTCAGGGTTGGCTGGGGATGATGACTGGGATTCTGGGCTGTTTACTCTTTTATTATGACCACTGCAGGCCTAGCACCAAAGGTGGTATAAATAAAACTTGGGATTGGATGTCTTAGGATCAAATTTCAATGCTGTATGCACTATTGCACTATATTTACAAGAAGATATTTACACAGAGTTGTACCCTTTTTGTTGTCATCTTCTGTTGGTCTAGCAAGAATGGGAAATATTAATTGTCAATCACCCTTGTGTAACCTACATCCTGCAGCCATCATATATATTTTTTTCTTTGGGAGGGCTTCTCTTGATGGGTTACCCGTGCAATGTGAAATACAATTGCGCACAAGGTCACTTGGCGGCGAATTGTACCGTGAGCTCTGTATCACGTTGCTTGCTGTCGGCTAAAAAGGTTGGGAATTTTTTAAAAAAATTAATTTAGCATTTAAAATGTCAAAATCAAATTAATTTACGGCGTTCATTGTTCTTTACGAATTTATATCTATGGTTTTTATGTACACAATCCAAATAGTTTAAAAGTTTTTTATAAATAAAGTTTTAAAATTTGACTTAGGACAAACCTAAAACGACAAGTATTATGAAACTAGAGGGAGTAGTTTGGTAGGCAGGTGTTGCGTGCCTTGCTGTATGGATGATTTGCATGTGAACACTAAGTGCCTGTTTGGCATCATAGTTACTTTGCATGCACACATTGTGAAACTCTATGTATTAGAAAATTATGGTTTTTGTAAACATTATTTCCAAACAGGACCAATTCTGCCTTTCTATGAAGTGTTTAATTTAATTTAATTTAATGTATCCGAAATTTGCTTTTGAGGTGGTACTGAAGGTGGTTGTATCTGATATGATGCAGGAGGAGGAGCTAGGACTGCCATCGGTGCCTCGGGCATCTATTCGTAGCTAGGAGTATTCGTAGTTTGATGCATGTGTTGCACTTGAGAAATCGATGTAAGATACTATAACTCATCATTTTTTTTGGCCATCGTGGTAGTTGGTTATCGTTGCAATCCCTCCCGCTGTGCGGTGTCGCGTTCATTTGGGTATTATGTCAGTGTTGCGTTTAATTTTGGAATATAACCAACGGCGTTGTGTGATTTGCAAGCGTAATCAGTGTGTGAGCTGTTGAAGAGGAACAGAGGAGGGAGAGAAATATCTTGGGAACTGAAGGGAAGGGGGCTGTTTTCTTGTCGCCGCACGTATATATCAGTGTCGTGTGTTTTTGTTTATGTTTACAGTTTGTAAGAATTGAGGTAAGATAAGTATGAGGATGGAAGGTTGAAATGTCTTGGGAAAGGAACAAAAGCTGGGGGCGGCTGGCAGCAGCAGCAGCAGCCACATACTGGAACCTTATCCAAAACAGTGTGAGCAGTATAAGGAGCCCCCCCTAGCCATGATCAAAGCAAGAGCAACTGAGGTAGCAGAGCAGCAAGAAGAAGATGATGATGCAGGAAAGCGGAGGTGGAGGAGGAGGCGGAGGCGGCGGTGGTGGAGGCGGCGGCGGTGGTGGAGGAGGACGACGCGGCGGCGGAGGAGGAGGCGGTGGCGGCGGAGGTGGAGGTGGAGGTGGAGGCGGAGGCGGAGGCGGCGGAGGCGGAGGCGGCGGCGGACGTGGACTACGCCGCTTCCAACGTTATTGACTAATCTTGTGTCTTAGTTTGGCCTCGTACATTTGAGCTTAATGTAGCGTAGCGTTTCAGTAAAATTTGAGAGTCTTTAAAAACAGGTTTAAATATTATAAAAAATAATTGAAAAATATTTTTAGTATCTTTAAGAGGAATACTAAAAATCTGAAAAAAAAAAACCATTACAAATTACTACACCAAATAGGCTATATAAAAAAGATAAATTTTAGTGAAACGCTACGCTATGTTACAATAAGCTGAAATGTACAAGGCCAACTTCAGTGTTTAATTTCAGTTTGTGTTAGCTGCGTGTGTTGCTATGGTCAAGCGCTGCGTCGCTGATCTTGGCGTTTATTTAGCTTGTTACTTAGCTTTGGATGCGGCACGAACTCAGCTCGTGGGATGGCACGAGGACTACTGCAGATCATGTCGCATATAATATAGGTCGAGCTGGTGATTTGACCATGCTTCTCGCTGGTACGGGATGGTGTGCCGAATATAGCGGATCATAGACTATATGTAACGGCTTGGCGTTGAGAATAAAAGGAAGAGAAAAAACCCCGAAAAGCTGCGATGGTTGGCAGCACAAAAATTCCTCGCGCAAGTGTCTGTTGGTGTGAGTTTTTTCGAAATTTGCCGGACGAGCAGCACTGCTTTGTCTATTGTCGCGTGTGAGAGAGAGGGCTGACAAACGTCTCGGACAGTCGTACGTGCATCGCCGTCGCCATCGCCTGTTTCCTGCGTGTGTGATGATCTATGCATGCAGGGTGTTCCCGATGGAGGCGTGCGAGCTGGTCGGCGGCGACGCGTGCCAGGCGCACATGTACCCGGAGGCCAAGCTCGCCCTGCCGGCTTCTCTGTCTTCCTCACCGCCGGCGCCGGCGCCGGCGGAGGTGGACAGGGACTACCTCGCCTACGACGAGCCAAACACGTAATTCCCTGCGATCCAATCGAATTGAAAATGCATGTCCGTCCACGATGAGAAACATGGTTGCATGAATGACTGCAGGGTGTTCCCGGACGAGGCGTGCGACGATCTTGGCGGGGAGTTCTGCGAGGCGACCTAGCCCCATGCAATGCAAGCCCCAACCTTCACTGCTTCACACTCGCACTCGCACTCGCACTCACAGGGCGAGTCAGCCTGTGTGTGTTGTATGTATGTAGACTAGCAGAATAAACGGGCCTATGGCCCGTCGACCTGGCAGTTTACACGGTAGAAAATTGTCAATGCTAAAAGAGGGAGACATCCATCCCCTAATGGCAACAATTAGTTTCCCTAATTAAGAGCAAAGAATGAGAGAGCAAAAATAACTACATGTCAGGTAAGAAAAGCAGAATATTGTAGGCCAGCTATACTTGTCAAGAATTTCACACCTACCAGCTTAGAAGACTACTCAGCTTGCATGCTATCCTTGCAAGTTTGAAAAAAATGACGTAAACTTTAAAGGCACTCAGTTTACATTTTCACGAAAATGAGTGGAGCATCCAAAAGCTGTAAGAGGATGTTGAATAGCATGCCATCCAGGTACGTAAAGGAACATATTGAAGACAAATTAAACAACTGATCTAAATGTGAGTTATTCACAAATCACAAAACATAAATAAAATCAGGAACTGTGAATATATACACACCTCTTCCATATATAAGAGCACAAAGCATATAGCAATGTCAGTTGATGATTTTGAGTCAAAACCTTGTGTAAGCAACATCTCTAAAACCAATCTAAAATTTCCAATAAACCAAAATAGTTGCAATAATCAATGCAGCCCTCTACCTTGTGACCAAATGTATGATTATTTTTCTTACACGAACAATTTTCTCTTTCCATATTTGATGGCATCTATGGAGTAAAACCAATACGATAACATTGAAATGGGCTAACAACATAACACATAAACTTCAAAGGTGCACTATGCATCGAAGGTCTATTATTTTTAGATGCAGTATGGCAATCAGCTGCAAAAAATCTTATTTTAAATTGTCAACGCTTGTAAAGCCCCTGGTCTAGTGGATAGGTATGAACATGTGTACCAAAATAAAATAAAATGATTATTTGGCAAAACCTATAGTGAAACAGATAAGAAACACATATAAGCAATTTTTTTTTAAAAAAAAGGCACATATAAGTAGTTGCTTAAAGTAAGGATTCACAAAGGACAGTCATATGAATAGAGCGGAACCAATTGTTTTAGCATTAGAGAGAACTGTTGGGGGATGGTATAGCATAGACTTGGTAGAACCTAAAATAAGAACAGGAACAGGAGGTGTGACAATATATCTAGGAAATAAGAGGTTTATAGCAAATAAAATAAAGTAACACCACTTGAGAGCCGTTAGTCTCATCAAATGTCACGTCATGCGAGATTTCAACCACACCGGAGGTATTGTTGAAAACTCGATACGCATAGGCATTTGATCCATAACCAAGGATAAAACCTTCGTCAACCTTAGGAGCAAACTTAGAGCTTCTAGATTTCTTATTCAGAATATAGCACTTACTACCGAAGACTCTGAAGTATGAAATGTTTGGCTTGTTACCGGTAAGGAGCTCATACGAGGTTTTCTTCAGTTGCTTGTGTAGATAAAGTCGATTGATGGCATGACAGGCGGTGTTCACGGCTTCCGCCCAATATATTTTCGATACCTTGTATTCATTCCACATGGTTCTTGCCATCTCGATGAGAATACGATTCTTCCTCTCAACCACCCCGTTTTGTTGTGGGGAGTAGGGAGCCGAGAACTCGTGCTTAATGCCTTCCTCATCAAGATATTCTTCAACATCGGTATTCTTGAATTCCTTCCCATTATCACTTCGAATCTTCTTGATCTTCACTTCAAACTCGTTTTGAGATCTTCTCATAAACTTTTTTAATATTCCTTTCACTTCTGTCTTATCATGCAAAAAGAATACCCACGTGAAGCGTGAAAAATCTTCAACAATAACAAGACCATATTTGATACCTCCTATACTTATGTATGCAACCGGTCCAAAGAGGTCCATGTGTAACAGTTGTAGAGGTCTTGTTGTGGTCATCACGTTCTTCGAAGGATGGGATGCTCCAACTTGTTTTCCTGCTTGACATGCGCTACAAGGTCTGTCTTTCTCAAATTTCATATTTGTTAGTACAATGATATAATTCCCTTTCGAGAGTTTGTGAAGGTTTCTCAGGATCAGATTTACCCATTTCAAAACGTTTTCTCACCAAAAAGTCCTTCAGGCACTCATACCATGCACATGGTGCTTGTTTCAATCCATAAAGTGTCTTGTTGAGTTTGTAGACATGATTTGAATATTTTTGATCTTCGAAACCTAGTGGTTGCTCAACGTAGACAAGCTCGGAAAGTGGACTGTTAAGAAAAGCGCTCTTTTCATCCATTAGCCACAACTTAAAACCATGGTGAGTAGCAAAAGCAATTAAAATTCTAACAAAAGCGCTATTCACGTCCATTTGCCACAACTTAAAGCCATAGTGAGTAACAAAAACAATCAAAATTCTAATAGCATCTACTCTTGCTACGGAAGCGTAAGTCTCACCACAATCCAAACCTTCGATTTGCGTGAATCTTGTTACTATACCGTGTTCGTCTTGTTTGTTGTGGATGACCCATTTTGTACCAATGATATTTTGCTTCGGTCTTTCCACCAACTCCCACACTTCATTTCTAGTGAAGTTGTTTAACTCCTCTTGCATGGCAATAATCTAATCGGGATCCTTAATAGCTGTCACTACCCCCTGAGTCACCACAGGGAATCCGGCACCATGATCTGATACTAGACCCAGACTAGTACCTCATGATGGACAATTTAACGGCTATCATCGCTGGCATTCCATTATTATTAAAAATAATAGAGAA
>SPJY01001677.1:1347139-1470194 GCA_005191435.1 Raddia distichophylla
TTGAATAATTGTTGGAGGTTCAACTTGAATTGATGAAGGGGATAAATCGACGTCTTCAACACCTTCTTATGGTTTGACATCACCGATAGCCATTTTCTTAATAGCTTCACAAGGTGGCTCTTCTTTATCTAACACACATTGATCAACTTGCTCTACTTGAGAACCGTTAGCCTTATCAAATGTCACGTCATGCGAGATTTCAACCACACCGGAGGTATTGTTGAAAACTCGATACGCATAGGCATTTGATACATAACCAAGCATAAAAATCTTCATCAACTTTAGGAGCAAAACTTAGAGTTTCTGGATTTCTTATTCAAAATGTAACACTTACTGCCAAAAACTCTGAAGTATGAAATATTTGGCTTGTTACCGGTAAGGAGCTCATACGAAGTTTTCTTCAGTAACTTGTGTAGATAGAGCCGATTGATGGCGTGACATGCGGTGTTCACAGCTTCCGCCCAATATATGTCCGAAACCTTGTATTCATTTAACATGGTCTTCGCCATCTCGATGAGGGTTCGATTCTTCCTCTCGACCACCCTATTTTGTTGAGGGGAGTAGGGGGCCGGGAATTCGTGCTTGATGCCTTCCTCATCAAGGTACTCTTCAACATCGGTGTTTTTGAATTCCTTCCCATTATCACTTCGAATCTTCTTAATCTTCACTTTAAACTAGTTTTAAGATCTTCTCATAAACTTCTTTAATATTCCTTTCACTACCAACTCCCACACTTCATTCCTAGTGAAGTTGTTCAACTCCTCTTGCATGGCCATAATCCAATCGGGATCCTTGATAGCTTGATCTATATTCAGTGGCTCAAGAGAGGAGACAAACGAGTAAAATGCACAAAAATTTGAAAGACGAGATCTAGTAGTTACTCCCTTGTTTATATCACCAATGATGCTTTCGACGGGATGATCTCGTTGAACACTTGGATGTGCATTTGGTGGGTTAGAATCTTCATCATCACATTCACTTGACGTGTCATCCTCCTCTTCTTGAATAGTTGTTGGAGGTTCATCAACTTGAATTGATGAAGGAGATAAGTCATCGTCTTCTACTCTTTCTTGAGGCTTGACGTCACCAATAGCCATTTTCTTGATAGCTTCACAAGGTGGCTCTTCTTTGTCTAACACACATTAATCAACTTGCTCTATGTGACGACCCTCCCAATTACCACATGCTAATGGCCTCATCATGCTAAGATCATGAAGTAATTGTGTGGGTTTAGGCTTATACACCCGAAGAACATATCCACTACAATGCCCCCTTCGGATGTGAGCCCAAATTAGAGTTATGCAACAGAACAATAATAATAAGAGAATGCCTGCCATGCTTTATTACATCATGATGCCACGCATGGCCAGAGTCTTCTAGCTACAACAGATTCATCCTTACATAAGATATGCAAATAAATTTACATAAATGATGACACAATAAATAGCTAATTCCGGTAGCCATTCTGATAGAAGGAAACCTAAAACAATTCCTCCCGAGTAGCACACCCATTTAAAATCTCCTCAAACTCACGATGACCCTTGCCCTCGATGGTGTCGAAGCCAACAACAAGAGTCTCCCCCCAACATACAATCTAACAAGGGATTAAATAGCAAGAGTGAGTACAAAAGTACTCAGCAAGCAATAATAGCAATGAAACTATAAAACAAACTTCTGCTCTTACCAGACAAGCTTATGCCACTACCTCATTCCCCATTACCCATCAAAATAAGGTTTTTATTAAAAGAGTTGGTTTCTTTTACTTTAATAAAAATCTACTAGCACTCGTATATGAGGCAGACTTAGCCTCCGTAATCTCCAATCCAGCGGACTTAGCCTCCGTAATCTCCATTCCAAGAGACTGGCATGAATTCATGATTTTACCCTGCGCAGGTTTGTACCACTTTACCCATAGCCGCCCTGACAGGTCGGGACCCAGAGTGTTCATTCTACTCGGTAGGTTACATCTCCAACCCGGTTGCTGGGCGATGGTGGTGCCTTCAGCAGGACACTCCTACTCACAACCCCGTCCTCACACACCGCCCCCGCAAACCGTTCTACTCATCCCCAACGCCGGCCGATGAGTAGCCTCTTGCGGTAATATAGCCGCCGGCCGGGGAAGCCTGGGTCCGCTCATCCTGGGTGCACGGGCCGACCACCCACCCCTCCTAAGTATCTACTTACCCAATGTGGAGAATGTAACCACCTCATAGACCAACCTTCTCTGACCTCATCGCGGGACTAAGGCTGATACGAATTTATACGGCTCTGTATCCGAGTGTAGGTGGTTGTCCTTATATTCTACCATGCGAAGGGCCCCGCCTGACCTCTGTACCCTTCCAGGGCACCCTTCACCCACCATAATAATACTAACGACTCGATCGCTCCATCGATCAAGCCACTTCTTCCTTCCTCCTCAGTGCAATTTAGTTTTCTAGAAAACACAGTAAATGCAATACATGCTAGAGGTGTATATGCAGAAAAAAAAATACAGTATAAAGCTGAAAATACAATACTCAATATCAAAGGAATGCTTGCCTCCAGCTGGTTCAAAACAATCAACGCCGACAAAAAAAACCAATGGAAAACTCTCCGCTTGAATTAATTCGTCTCCTGCGATTTATAATAGTACTAAAATTCAATTGCAATTTATACATATAAACTTATATATTTTGGCGATGTGATTTACTTTACTTTATTTTGAATAATATTCTTAGGATTTGTTCTGCTTAGCAATTTGATTGTATCTTAAACTTGAAAATGTGTAGCCTCCATTAACCCGAGCCAATTATCTACAAACCGAGCCGGTGCCAACCAAGCCTAAGCTGAGCCGTAGGCTAGCTAGACGCAAGCCGGCTCAAAACCAAATCCCTAGCCATCTCTTCAATTCCCCAATTCCTCTCCACCCTCTGCTCACTGCCTTTCCGCTCTCTCTCTCTCTAGCACGAGGGGTGGCCTGGGGCTGCGCGGCGGCAGCATGGGGCGGCGCGGCTGCGGCATTGGGGCGGCGGCGGCACGGCCACGGCCGGGAGCGGCGGCGACGCGGCTGTATCCAGGGGCGGCGGCCTGGGGCGGTGGACTGGGGCGGCGCGGCGACCTGGGGTGGCGCCTGGGGCTACTGGGCGCTGGCGCTGGCGGCGGCATGTGGGCGGCGGCCTCAGCACCCTGGTGCACTCCGCCCTCGCGTTCCCCCTGCGGTGCTCAGCTTCCCCCCCCTCTTGCTTAAACTCTCTAGGTCTTAATGATACAGTTGATACACTGATTAAGATGAAAATAGGATCAAGGTGATGTGTTCATTGCTGCTGGCTGAGGTGTGTTGTGCAAAGATGATGCCGAGGTGGAATGTGTTAGACGACGTGCATGTTGTTAAATTGTTGGTGAATGGGCACTGGGTGTGGAATCGGGATCCTTAAAGGTTTTGCACTGAGCACCAACAATCGACCGGCTGCCGCGAATAGTTTCCACTTAGCCTCTAGCGTCGGAAAGGCGACTCGCCTGGCGACTCGCTTGGATGCGCTAGGGTTTTGGGGGAGGCAGATCTTCTTCCGCCATCTCTTCGAGGTGGGCGAGTGGTGGTTCCGACATGGCGAGGAAGGGGTCTTCTCCGAGCGAAGTTGGGGAAGGAAGTGGCGGAACGGAGAGGGGCCTGGTCCAACAAGATCTGGACCAGGATTCTGCTTCGCTGCAGGGGCGTAAGGGGGGAAGCAGCGGGGGGAATGCTGTTTCGTTTCTTTCTGTTTCAGATCTAAGCAGGAAGCCGGTCGCTCCGGGGGGTGGCGTGGGGAGCCCACGGATTCAATCCTGGATCGTCTTCAAGGTCTAGATCTGTCCAGAGAGAGGGGGAAGAAGATTACAAGCTACAAGAGTTTCGATGGGGGCAGGCCGCTTGCTCCCGGACTGGGGCTTAGTGGGCAAGCTCCTGTCCGCCAGATCCCTTTCGGCGCTGTCTGTTCTGGAGGCTCTTCAAGCTGCGTAGGGGATCCGAAGGGGTCTTTCGGTGTCTCAGATGGACAGGAACATCTTCCTGATTGCCCTGCCGTCAGAGAAGGAGAGGTGTAGGGTCCTGTCTTCGGTTCCTTGGAACGTCAGTAATCAGGCGTTGGTCCTGCAGAAATTTGATCCTGACAAGAAGCCAAGTGAGCATAAATTTGAGTCACTACCTATCTAGGCTCAGATTTATAGAGTTCCACTTCAGTTAATGCATGAGGAAGGGGGGAGACAGCTGGGGGAATAGTTGGGAGCAGTTATGGAGGTGGAGACAAACCAGAATGGAGTAGCTTGGGGGGAATTCATGAGAGTTCGGGTGGCTGTGAGGGTAGACCAACCAATTCATAGGGCATGTTTTGCAGTAAAGGAGGGGAGTAATGAAGAGGAGGTTTTACCTGTCAGGTATGAGCATTTGCCGTTCATTTGCTTCGGCTGTGGAGTCCTGGGGCATGACTTGAGAGACTGCAACTCACTTGAAGCTTTCGAGGGTGAACCTCCGTTTGGAATGTGGTTAAGGGCCCCGAGGGGCCGCTCGAACAGCCTGCACAAAAGAAGCGCTAGCAATAACTCAAATCAGAAGGAAAGCAGGGGTTCGGCAGATTCAAGAAACACCTGGAGGAAAGGCGAAACCAGCTGGGAGAAAGGGTCCGGGACTGGGGCAGATCTAGGAGGAGAAGGGGAAAAGGAGGTAACATCCCCCCTGAAGGTTCGTGGGCCGATGGACTTTGAATTTGTGGGTAACGCCAAGACCTCGCTGGTCTTTGGCGATCAGGATGGGAGCAAACTACTTGGAGCCACAGGAGGGGGAGTCAAGAACTTGAAAAAGACGCCTAGAAGTAAGTTGCCACAGAAGGCGAATGGGAGGAAACAGATTCCGTCGAAGAATCAGACCAGTAAGGGGCCTTTGGAGGAGATAACTCTGAAGTCTTTTCCAGAGAACGGGGGTCTCAAAAGAGGCTTCGGTATTGTCATTGTGGACGACGAGTCATCGGCTGGCGCAAAAAAGCCTAGGGTGACGTTTGAATCTGCAATCCTCAACCCGGCGGTGGCTGGTGAACAGCCTCGCGGGGAGCAATGTTAGACCTTAGCTGGAACTGTCATGGCTTGGGGGCAGTTGCGGCAGTTCAGGAACTCCGTTCCCTGATTGGGACGGTTAGGCCCCGGGTGGTGTTTTTGAGCGAGATAAAGAAGTAAAAGGCGGAGATGGAGTGCCTTCTTAAAAGCATAGGGTTTGATGATTGTGTTGCGGTTGGCTCCGTTGGAAGAAGCGGTGGCTTGGCCTTAGGTTGGAGGGATGTCTCCTTTGTCTTAAAATCGGCCTCAGGCTACCATATTGATGGTAGAATTGTGGAGGAGGATAAAAAGGAATGGCGGCTTACAGGAGTCTATGGAGAACCAAAAGCTGATCATCGCCACAAAAGCTGGACACTCCTAAGGTTTCTTGCTGCTCAGGACGATGCTCCTTGGATGTGTCTTAGAGACTGGAACGAAGTGTGTTGGCCGGATGAGCACTGGAGCACGGGAAACAGATCGGCTGGCCAAATGAGAAGTTTTCGTCAATGCCTGCACGATTGTGGCCTCTTCGATGCAAGTTACTCAGGCATCCCATGGACGTGGTGCAATAAACAGAAGGGGGAGCGGAATGTACGAGTGAGGCTGGACAGGGTCGTACACTCCGCGTCCCTGACGCAGAATGGTGAGGCGGTCAAGGTGCAGCACCTCTGGCTGCCCAGTCAGATCACCTAGCTTTGAAGGTGTTTTTTGGAGCCCATAATCGTTTTGAAAGGCGTGGGGCTTGTAAACCTTTTCGTTTTGAGGCCATGTGGCTAAGGGATGAAAGATTCCCTGTTTTTGTTGAAGAGGAGTGGAATCAGGTGAACTCCTTGAGTGGGGGTAGTTTTTTGGAGAATCTGAGGGAGTTGGGCGGAAGAATGGAGAGATGGGGTCGTAAGGAATTTGGTTCGGTGATTGGGAAGATTAGCGAGCTGAGGAAGTCAATCCAAGAGAGATGTGAAGGGGGCCTGGACCCCCTGTCTGAGGAAGTTCTTGTTCTGAAGAGGGAGCTAGATGAATGGCTGGAGAGGGAGGATGTTATGTGGCGTCAGAGGGCTCGTCAGTTGTGGCTGGAAGAAGGGGATAGGAACACAAAGTTCTTTCATCAAAAAGCTTCTGGGAGGAGGAAGAACCACATTCAGGGGCTGCTGAGGGAGGATGGGAGCCGGGTTGAGGGGGAGGAAGAAAAAAGAGAGGTAGTTAGGACTTTTTATGCTAACCTCTTTTCTACATAGGGCACCCTCGCTATGGAGCTGATCCTAGAAAACATTGACCAAGTGGTATCCGAAGAGGACAACTCTGTTCTGCAGAGTGAGGTGACGATGGAGGAGGTGAGGAGGGCCCTGTTCAGTATGGCCCCTTTGAAAGCTCCAAGGGCGGATGGTTTGCCTGCTGTCTTTTTCCAAAAGAATTGGGACATACTGAAAGAGGGGATCCTACATACGGTCAGATGCTTCTTGAAGGGGGAGGTCCTTCAGGGACTAAACGAGACAGTCATCACCCTAATCCCTAAAAGAGTAGGCCAGAGCGGCTAAAGGATTTCAGGCCTATTGGATTATGTAATGTGCTTTACAAGGTGATCTCTAAGTGCTTAGCAAACAGGTTGCAAAAGTTGTTGCCGGGGATCATTTCCCAAGAGCAGAGTGTGTTTATTCCGGGGAGATTAATTTCAGATAATATCCTGATGGCGTACGAATGCATTCATAACATTACTCAGAAGAGAAGTAAGAGGTCCAAGCTTTGTGCGGTAAAACTTGATATGGAGAAGGCCTACGATCGGGTAGAGTGGTCGTATTTGGATGCCATTATGGTCAAGATGGGTTTCGGAGCGAATTGGGTGGCGATGGTTATGTGCTGTGTGAAGTCCTCTTTGTGTAAGGTGAAGGTGAACGGGTGTCTGTCCAAAGAATTTCAGCCTTCCAGAGGGATCAGGCAAGGAGACCCCATCTCTCCTTATCTTTTTGTCCTATGTGCTGAAGGGTTCACAGCTCTTATAAGGAAAAAAGTGAGAGAACAGGCCCTAAGGGGTTTTCAGTTCGGAGAGGAGACTGTTTCTCATCTCTTTGCGGACGATTCCATCATCTTTACCGAATGTGACGAGGGCGGCATCGAAGCTTTGAAGGAAGTGATAAGAGTGTATGAGGAGGGATAGGGTCAAAAGGTTAATGCGGATAAATCAAGCATTTTTTTCAGTCGGTGCTGCTCTCGGGAGGTGCGTGATCAAATCAAAAATGGCCTAGGGATTGGTGTGGAAGCTAATAATGCGGTTTATCTTGGGCTGCCATCGGTGGTGGCCTGGTGGGGCACAAAAAGGAAGAGGTTTTCAAACCAATTCTGGAGAGGGTTGAAAGGAAAATCAATGGGTGGAATGAAAGATTCTTATCGAGGGCCGGGAAGGAGGTCCTTATTAAAGCTAGGGTTCAGGCATTACCTACCTATACGATGAGTGTCTTTTCAATACCAATTGGGCTGTGTAAGAAGATCGAAAGCAGGGTGGCACAGTTCTGGTGGGGTGGAGAACCAAACCACAGGAAGGTGGCCTGGAGCGGTTGGAAAAAACTGGTCAAAGGAAAGTGGGAAGAGGGAATGGGATTTCGTGAGCTAGCCTTATTCAATTTGGCTATGTTGGGTAGACAAGCTTGGAGAATTCTCATTTCCCCCAACTCTTTGTGTTCCAGGGTGCTAAAGGCGAAGTATTTCCCGCAGGGAGATTTCCTTAACGCCCCAGTTTCCCCGAGAGCGTCTTTGACTTGGAAGAGTATTTGCAAAGGCCGAGATTTGCTGAAAAGGGGATCATTTGGCGGGTTGGCGATGAAAAACAGATAAACGTTTGGGAGGACAACTGGATCCCGCGCGAGTCCATCCAGAAACCACTAGGAAGACCAACCGTTTCTACGGTCACTGTGGTCCAGGAGTTGATGACTGAGGGGGCAAGAAGCTGTGATGTAAATAAGGTCAGAGCTAACATGTTAGAATGTGATGCGGAAGACATTTTGAATATCAGGCTCAGCGTCGAAGGAGAGGTGGACAAACCGGCCTGGAAATTCACTAAGAAAGGAAGCTACTCAGTCAGATCGGCTTACAACATGCTAAGATCGGAAATTCAAGGCGCGAGGAATGCGGAGGCGGCTCAGGGGAGTGTGAGTACGGATTGGAGGGGTAAACTAAACTTTGGAAGGATCTTTGGAATGCCCGAGTGATTCCAAGGCATAAAATCCTTTTATGGCGAATCGCTAATCAAAATCTGCCTTGGGGACAAAACCTGACTAGGAGGAACATTGTTAAAGACCCCCGATGTATTCACTGCGGGCAAGTGGAAGACGACGGCCATGTGTTTTTCCTATGCCCAGTAGTTTTACAGCTGTGGTCGGATCTGAAGCTAGAATAGCGTTTCAAGAGGGGAAGGGGAACTAACCTGGCGGAGTGGTTGCTGGAGACCATCAGCAATCAAGACAAGGACCAGACGGACTTGTGGCCGGGTTGGCAGAGCTCTGGAGAACCCGAAATGAAGCCCAGTTTCAAAACGTGGAAGCCGAACGCCGAAGATCTGTGGCTCGAGCACGGACGGACCTCAAAGCATGGAAGAAATTGGTTAGCAAGAAAGAGGGAGGCAGTCAAGGGTCTAGCAGATCTACTCCAGCGCGCGAACTGGGCGAACCTGAGCCTGGCGAGGTCCGGGTTGAAGTTGACGCGGCCTGGAAGGAAGGGGAAGTAGCTTCGGTGGCGGCGGTGGCGAGAGGAAGCGATGGGGGCATCTTGGCGGCGGCGGTGCGTCCGGAACGTGGTGTCTTCGAACCAGCCGAAGCGGAGGCCTTGGCAATTTGCTTGGGGAAGGAGCTCGGGAGTTCGCTAGATCTGGGAGCTTTTGCTATCAAATCCGACTGCAGAATTGTGGTGGCGGCGGTTCGCCAGGAGGAGGAGGATAGGGGAAGGTGGGGGCGCTGGTGGAGAGGATAAAGCGGGCTTGTAAAAGCGGCATTCGCCTGGGATTTCTCCCGAGAAGCCAGAACGTCGTGGCCCATAAACTTGCTATTTGTGGCAAAAATTTCAACTCCTAGGCCTGCTGGGCTGCAGCTTACCCGATTTGTTTCAATCATTGGGCCAGAGAGGCCACTGTAATCCCTGTTGATGTTGTAAACGGTTTGATAACTTAATTCGAATTGAGCAGATGGTTTTTCTCAAAAAAAAAAAAAGGTTTTGCACTGGAGGTTATCAAAGATATGAATGTGCCTAGATCAAGGATGAAATGTGCAGGGTTGGATGGCCGATGTGTTGGTACCTAGAGGTCCCTCAGGCGCTGGGGAGCTAGCAGAGACTTCTAGGGGCTCGGATCGGCAACTACTTTGCACCTCTCTTGATTTAACACAAGATTGCACTTGTTAGCTTTACTTCTTGCTTATTCTCTTTTGACCTTCCGGCTGCCATTGATTTACTTACTAGTACTAGAAGTTGATTATGATCTTGAAATGATTCTGCATTGGGGTTATTTAGCGGAGTTATGGGCTATGCAAGATAATAAGGTGATTGGATCAGTGGTGATATGTGCCATGTCGTATGGGCGATTTGTGGGATGGGAAGTGCTAAGTGTCATGCATGTGCAAAAGAGGTTTGGATTTAGTAGCTGAAGTATGTGCTGGTCATTGGCCTCTGGATTGCTTGGCTTGATTTGAAGTGTGCTTGGGATGCTCAGAACGGTCCCATGGATTAAAGGGCTATGCTATTTATCAGCTGCAAATATTTGTTATTAGCCAAACCTAGGAATTACTATTGAGGCTTTAGCTAGGGAGCATGAGCTGGATGGCCTCGGTTGAAGCTCTAGAATTGAAATGGCGCCGGGGAGCTGAAATAGGTTTCTAAGAGCTCCTGATGCAACCGCAATGCACCCGAGTAGGCGGCTCTAGAATTGAAATGGCGCCGGGGAACTGAAATAGGTTTCTAAGAGCTCCTGATGCAACCGCAATGCACCCGAGTAGGCTCGAAGCTACTGTTCCTAGGTGGATCGAATGCCGCAAAAGAATAATGCAAGTGCTTGTGATCTTGGTGGCTAATCCAGTGCTGCTAAGGAGAACAAGTTCATGCTACAATCCTAAGAACATTAATATTGTGCTCAGCAGTGAGTGTGCATGTGTGACTAAGTGGTGCAAGTCTACTCTAATGCTAGGATTAGCATGATCTGGTCATGCATGTGGTCTTACCAGGTTGTTGCTGGGCTGAGGTGGTAGTGGTGGGAAGCCTAGCCGAGCTGCTCACTTGCTCCTTCTTGGCCGATCTACTACCTCCCTGATGGCTCCTCCATGCTCCTGAGCTTGGATCAGCAATGCAGCAACTCCAGCTCCTCCAAGATCACCAAGGTCATCACCTCCTCCTGGGTGCTTGTTGCCACCTCCTCCTAGCTTGCTCCATTGAGTCTTCCTTCTAGCTCACCATAATTGTTGACTTCTTCTTGAGCTCCAGTGGCAGTCCCTCTGCTTGTGGTGGGTTTGGGACTAGGGAGAGATGGTTTGGTTAGCTCTGTTTTGCTCCTCTCTTACTTCTTGCTTCTCACTGAAGAATGGGAGTGAAACTAGGTGTTGCTATTGGCTGAAATGCTAGCTTTTGGTTTGAGTTGGTGAGGGGATGAAGCTGCCTCCTCTAGTTCTCATGGCAAGTGGTATATGCCTGGGGAGGTACGTGCCTAGTGTGGGTGCTATCTGCTGTGTTTTCTCCACCTATCCTAAATTCTTACAAGTGTCCTGCTCAGCTGTTGGGTGGTTTCCTGATGCTGAAACTATGGGCATAGGATATGGTTTGGTGGGAAAACAAGGATCCTCTATGGCTGTCCTCATATGGCTTCTTATGTGACCCAATTTCTATGGGTTTGAGGGCTGTCTTTGGACCTGTTGTACTAAGGTGTGGCTGGTGCTGTTGGGCTTTGATTGATGGGCTATCTCTGCTGATTTAAAGCCTAATATGTGTGTTGTTGGCTTGAGTTTTGTGCCTTTCTTTTTGGGCTGATTCTTCATGGTTCCATGTGAGCTTTTAATTTGTTGCTGGTTGAATGCCAGTTGAATTTAATCTCAGGTTTGTTTAAATAGTTGAGTGATGACCAGGTAGCGGTGAGGGAGACCGGCTCGGCCTGGTGTCCCGGTGATCATAATGCTACTAGAATTCTGACGGCCTGCGATTTTCTTTAATGAGCGTTAACTTCTTATTTAGTTTGATTTACGTCGTTGAATTTGATCCCTTTGTAATACTGTGACTTATTTAATGTGCTAGTGCTTATGCAGTCAGACGAGGTTGCAAAGGGAATCTGAAGGTGGTTCGGCAACGGCTTGGACAAGTGTACGACCTTGGAAAAGGAATAGATATGAGGATAAGAGGAGAAAAGAGAAGAAGAAAGAAGAAGATACTCATAGCATATAAATGTATATTTATAAGTATATAATCATTGTCTTGTAATGTACCTCGGTTAGGAGTATTGTATAAAAGGATGTTTTGTAAATGAGATGGTTGTTGAATAAAGACTTTATTTTCCGAAGTTTTATTTCCGTCGGCTGAGTGCTAACTATGGTATTTGATCTGCAATTGATGTCCTTGTGTGAATTAAGATTTGGTCATTTTAACGATGCGTTTTTAATCATTTTGGTCGATGTTGTTGAATCTAACGGTTTTGTGATAACTAACTGTTGCATATCCAATTTCCGGTAATATGGTCGGTTAAAAGTAGTAGGGTCTTGAAGTGCGTTAGCCACATATATATTTCAATATCAAAGATGAATATTCGCAAGGTGGTGTATATTAACCATTTGTTTACCGTCGAGATCAGAATCTTGTATGACCGGTGAATGTGCAGATACCGGGGATAATATAAAGGACACTCCTGTGATTATGCTCTGGTTTTTAATGAATGATTAAAATATATATCTTAGCACTGATGAGCTTTTAGCATGAGCCTGGCTTATTAATGGCCGGCGTTTGTTGTTTAATGATCATGTATGAAGGGAGTGTAGTGTATATACGTGTGTGTGTGGTATTATTAAGCTTAGATCTTGACTTTGCATTCAGGTGAAGGGAGAGGTGATAGATTCTAAATCTTAATAAGCAAATTTGTTTATTATTATTTGGGGATCACACAACCTTGAGACGAACTTGAACATAGTTTGTCGAATCTAGTTGACCTTTTATTATATTATTTCAACTTGTTGATTTATTATGATTTGATTGTTTTCTATCAATAATTATTGATGTAGACTACCATGCTAAGTCGGGCACGAGTGTTAGAAATCCTTCAATGCTAGCTGCAATAAAAATTGCAGCCACACAAGTTCTTTACAAGAATGACGGAACGGGAACCTATAAGAAGAGATGTGGCACAAGAGATGAAGGGTTGAGTTTCAAAGCAGTGCGAAAACGGAAGTAGATTGTTTTCGAAAAATTTTCTACGGGTGAGATCATGGATAGGTAGATTGAAACAACTATTTATTTATTTTTATTTTTATTTTTTTTATCTACACCATTATAGCTAATTTGATTCCAAGTATACTTGCTAAGAGCTGAGGGATGTTTCAACCTATAGTGCAACAAATAAGAAACACATATAAGCAATTTTTTAAAAAAGAAAAGGCACATATAAGTAGTTGCTTAAAGTAAGGATTCACAAAGGACAGTCATATGAATAGAGCGGAACCAATCGTTTTAGCATTAGAGAGAACTGTAGGGGGATGGCATAGCATAGACTTGGTAGAACCTAAAATAAGAACAGGAACAGGAGGTGTGACAATATATCTAGGAAATAAGAGGTTTATAGCAAATAAAATAAAGTAACAACTTACAATCCCCAGAGTAAAATAGCAAGCTTCCCATTTTCTGAAGGTCGAATTGATATTCATTTAAAAAAGGCCATGACAATATTTTTTATGGATGCTAACCAAGCTACTTTCCAAACTGACAGAAGTACTTATATTGGAGCTCAAGAAGTGACATTACATGTGAGCCCAGTTACTATGAATAATCCCTCAAATTTTTTACCAACAACAATACTTTTGAGAGTGGGTGACATAGCCCCCAAAAAAACACTAACACTATATGAGTTG
Source organism: Raddia distichophylla (assembly GCA_005191435.1). Taxonomy (NCBI): domain Eukaryota; kingdom Viridiplantae; phylum Streptophyta; class Magnoliopsida; order Poales; family Poaceae; genus Raddia; species Raddia distichophylla. Next base: position 1,360,252 of record SPJY01001677.1, read on the forward strand.
TACTATGTAATTCTTCTATAATACAAAATTCATACAGGGAGACAAGTGCTGGAACTAAATATGAAAAACATCATGATCATGATGTATCTAAAAGACTACATGCTCTTAGATGGATTCTTGAGTCCTTGACAGAACCATGAAACCATGCAGCAAAAAAAGATATGACCTGTTACGAACGAAAAGATATGGAATTAAGGCTTTCTTTTATTATATAACAACAACATTCAATGAAATATGGAAAATAGTTTGAGCAGCTAAAGACAATTGAAGCAGTTCTTTTCCCGAGCACCTAGCTGTTTTAATTAATCCATGTATTTACTGATTGCATTTGCAAAAGACGTAGGAATTGTCATGAACAGGAACATCGTTTTAATAATTGTGTGTATTGTGAGGGAAACCTATGGTTGGTCTTTATACATTTTAATTAACTATTTGTGCATCAGTTTTTCAAGCTCCAAAGGCCACTATGGTTTGTCTGTAAGCAACATGAAGGTCCAAGAATTATATTAAGTTGTACAGTAGCAGTTTTGGTAGGGCATCATAATTCAAAATGCATAAAACATGTAAGCTTTTCGTATCTGCGATCATCTGTGTGCTAATTTATAATAAACCACAAACACACTGATTACAATACCAACTTTGTGCAAATCTAAATAGAAGAATACGACTGTAAAATGTATCATTTCATACCCATCATGTATTGGCTGCATATTTACCTGTGATTTCAGTAACAAACAATCTGCGAAGTCGGGAATTAGGAAATGAAGGTGCGGGAATATCGGAGAACCTATGCGACAGCGAGGGGAGGTGCTGGCTGCGGGGCTTGGTCGGGGCTGCCGTCGCGGGATCCGGGCTTGGCCAGGGATGCCGTCGCTGGATCCGGCTCCGGCCTCGTCGTCGCCAACTGGCGTCGTGCTGATACCGGAACTCCGAAAACGGCGCCGGGAGTAGCGGAGGAAGGGGGTGAAGAAGGAGAGGTGGTGGGGAGCACCGCAGGAAGGGGATGACGACGGTGGTTGGGGGGAGAGGAGGCGCCCGGCGGGGCCCCGGCCTGCCCCTGATCTGGGGAGAGCAGGAGAGCAGAGGAAATACCTGAGGAAGACACCACTGGAAATAGCGGCAGGGAGCGCACGGAGGAGAGGATGGCGACGGGCTGGAGGACGCGCACCTCGACGGATCCAGATCGAGCCGCCGCAATGGAGGATGCTGTGGCCGCCGTCGCCATGGGGATGGAAGCCGCCGCCGCGTTGGGGAGGAGGCGGTCGCCGCTGCCACCTCTATGCCGGCAAGGAGAACGTGGTGGAGGGGAGAGGGAGAGACTGGGAGAGGGACGGCGGCTGTGCGGGAGAGAGGGGAGAGCGGGCGCGCTGGGGCAGGAGCAGGTAGGGTTAGGCTATGGAGCGCGGGTTGATTACGGAAGAACCGAAGGGCTTTTTTGCAAAAACGTCAGGCTAGGCATCCTGGGCGCTCGGATGGACGCGCCCGCGCGATCCGACGGCCACACGAATTCTGGAGACGTGACCGAAACGGGCAGGGAAAAGGGCCACGTGGCCAGGCGGGCCGAGTTACTCGGCTATGTACTACTACTAGTAGCGGTACAAACGCGCATCTGCGCGTGAGCTAACCCGCATATAGATTAGTTAAGCTAACATATATAATGTGCACAAGATAATATACAATGCTACTTTTTAAACAGTGCTTAATATATTTAGCCATGTTTCGGTCATGGTGATTACACATAAATCAGACCTAATAGGGCCCACACAATGGCATCAGCATGACTCTACACTGTAAATAGACCGAAAAGGAAAAATCAGACAATACATCTCATTCAAAAGGAGAATACATCAGATTCTACAAAACAGAACTACTATTAAAGATAACAATATGGGCACAATAGGCAAAATAATTTAGCTGCAATGTGAGATTACATAAAACCTGTTCTAATACCACTGAATGCTATTTATGCATATGAAAATACCCAACTAAATATTAACCGACACATCTAAAATCCAAATACATAATGTTGAAAACAAACAACAACATTGGCCTTCCTTGAAATGGATCTCAACCAGGCCTAAAACTGAAATAGATGTACACATAAAAAGAGTAATTTCAGCAGACCAACACATAAGTACAGTACAAGACGGTTGTTTATTGTCCGCAATCTATTGATTCCCACCTTATCTCAAGCTCAGCGTCGAAGGAAGAACTGTGAGCCTGGTTCAATGGCCACGCCTCGGTTCAAAAAAAACATAGCCCCATGCCTGCATAACAGCAGAAGGACATCAACCTAACAATCTAACATAGAAACAAATTCTGGACCTGTAGGGCAATTACGAAGCAACTCATAGCAAAACATGGATCAAATCGCCAAGCATACTAAATCATTATGTAACATACAGCTCTGGAATAACCTTCAGAAAGCCTTCGTAAACAAAACCTCAACTCCCTCCGTAGACAAAAACCTCAACTTAGAGCACAAACGCACAGCAAGCAGCCGAACTGGTTTTCTATCCTCAATTGGCAAACCACGAAGCATCCAAATTCTGTAGGCCTCAAATGAGACAGTCGTGAAGCAGATGTGAAGTAGCTGTGAAGCTGAAGCACTATAATAGATGCAGTAATATAATCTGTACAACCAACTGACAAAGGAGAAATTTATAAAATGCAGGGAAGAACCAACATCAGAAAGGCATAATATTGTTAGGCCAAAATCAGAAAGCTAACAAACAAAAGTAGAGTTACTTAAAAGCAAACTGTCAAGAAAAGAGTACCAAAAGCAATAAACTCGAAAGCCTTTGAGTTTTAAGTGGAATTTTGTTTTGCTAAAAAAAGTTTAATTTTGTGTCACAGTGTCAGGACCCAACTCTATATAAAAAAGGGAAACCATCGAAGTGTTCATTTCCAACTAACAATCCTGCTCCTGCAAATCTACAACAAACAATTCACCAAGAAACATCAAGTTGTTCTTTTAAGATATTTTTGCATCAGCCAATCAACGACAGATTTTATCGATACTACATTTATTTTTGCAGTCTAAGTACTTTGCATGAAACTTTTTTCAAAAAAAGGACATTGCATCTGTAATGCAATCGTCAATGACAAATACCATGAAACGTTTCTGTCAAGCATCCTAAGTGTATAAACAGAAGCTAGGTTCTCCCCAGATAATCGATCATGGAAAGTGACACATGGAAAGTGACTAATCATGTAATATCAGAATTTTAGCAAATAAAGGCTCTGTAATGATTCCAACAGGCTATTGAAAGATTTTAGGTTTGTTTATGTTCAACTGTCCACCAAACAATGAAATACTACAACGTAAATTATACCAACAATCCATTTTTTTTAACACAAAAAAATTGTCGGAGGTTAGGTCTCCGAAGGAACCTTGCCTTGTAAAAACAAAAAAGTCATAAGCTGTAAAATTATATGATCTTCAAATTTTGTACAAGGCTTTTTTTTTAAAGAAAACGAAGAAAGTCCACAGGATAGCAGTGATAGACTGTTTCAATTATAAATACACATGGTTCTGGTCCAATTAGGTTGTCAAAAAACACTCATTCTCAGTTTATTCTTGTCCAACAACTGATGGCAGTTTTATGTAAGTCAGTTAATTCAGAGCAAAGTAAAGCCGCAGGTAAAAAAAAGATCAAATCCTATATTGGACTAAGACAATGCAAAGTATGAACAAGAAATAAGACGACATGAAGCCTGCTACCACCTATTCAGACACAAAAAAACGCAGTTCTATGCACTTGTACCAGGTTAGTATTCGGGAAAGGCTTAGGAAACAAATAGCATATCCAAATGAATATTGTGGACGACATGCTGCTAACAAATTTGAGGGTATGCCAGAGTGTGGAGCACTAATGCCAGCGGTGGAGGGCAGTGACGACGCAGGGGAAGGAACGACGGCGCCGGGGGAGGGGGGAAGAGGAATCGTCACCGACATGGAAGGAAGAAGCAACGACGGCTAGGGTTAGCACTCAGGCCGGCGTCCGGCAACGACGGATTCGGCCATCCCGACGGCCGTCGCCGGGGAATATGGCCACGACGACGCCAGCCATCGACGGATCCGGAGCGACGGCGGCTAGGGCTAGCATCCAGCCCGGCGCCCGGCGGCGGCGGATCCGGCCATCCCGATGGCCGTCGCCGGAGAATCTGGCCATGACGACGCCTACCGTCGACGGATCCGGCAATGCTAGGGCCCGGTGCGGACAAATCCGACCACACCAGATTCCGAGAGCCCGGCATCATCGACGGCCCAGGAAGGGAGGCGGCACCGGGGGGGAGAGAGCGGCGGCGCTCCAGCGGCAACGCAGAGGCCGGGCTGCGAGGAGCCAACAGCGGCGGACGGCAGTGCGGCGCACATGGGAGGAGGCCTTGCGAGGAGAGGGAAAGAGGAGGTCGGAGGAGCAAGCTGCGGCGCTGGAAAATGAGGCAGGAGAGGGCTCGGTAGGGAGGGGCGATGGGATTATATGCGATGGCATTGGCGGGTAATTTTCCCTGAAGTCCAGGTGTATCTACGAAGGCGAAAAGGGCTGAACTGCGAGAGACGAAGAACCTGGAGGGCCTGAGGGGAATTAGGCAGGGAGGCAGCTCTGCTAGCCAGGGGCACCTCCGCAAATAGACGGGGACTGGAGAAAAATTTCATAAATAACAGGGGGTTTTTGCAAACTCGTCCACACAGGGAAACCAGCAAACGGGCGGGCGGATGGGCTGACAGCGCGGCGGGATCGGACGGCAGGGAGCAGGGGGGCGACGTGGGCGAAGGAGGAGCCAGCAAAGCTGACGTGGCGAGGCCAGGGCCAGCGCTGCGTGAAGCGCTATGTAGCAGCGAAGCTAATGTAGATGATGTAACGCTGAGATCAATATCCAGTGCAATTAATGGGAGAGCTACTCATTCCATACGATTATATCACTTACAAAACCTGCTTCAAATTAAGCCACCGCGCTGGCTGCACAGTCTCATCACCATATTCTTTGTCAACCTCCATTTCATTTTTGAACCTCTTGCTTATTGCTGCAGACTGTAGCACTTGATTCTAGTGTATCGAATTGCTGGGAACAAGAAATCTCACCTCTTGCTTATTGCTGTAGGCTATCATCATCTATGTCTAAACGCATTGACACATGCCAAATGCCCTCAAGTTAATAATTGATAGTGCAAAACGAAACACAGCCTGGCCCGAGTTTCCTGAATTTGCAAAGTCTAGTGCCATATCTGTAGTTAAAAAAGCGCATGCTCTTGACTCTTGAGTGCTGAGCGACAATGATTATGCCTATTGAAGATTTAAAATCGCTATACATATTGATCCTCCGTTTACTATTTCATTTATTTGCAGAGTTTTCTTATTCTATTGCACTAATTTTTTTTAAAAAATAGAGTAGCCAACATGATTTCTATAAATTTGAGCCGCTTTCCTATTTTTACTATATTTTGCAATCTGCAAAGGTTTTAATAGACCTAAAAAAAATAGTTGGAACCAAGAGTATATCGAGGGCTGTACCTGATACTTCAAGGACCCGTGGTGCAAGTTTAGAAATGGATGGGGCCTTTGTTTCAACAACATAAAAATATTTTTATATATTAATCGTAAAGACATACATAATAAAAAACCAGTGATCAATTGCAAACATGTTCAGTACAAAATCAAAACAAGTGATCTAGTACCATTGCAAATGACCAATATATGATACAATCAAAATATGTGATCCACCGCAACAAAAGAGGCCACGAGGGAATACACCGCGATACAACATAGTAGATGTATTGCATATCTACATGGGCTAGGGCCCCTCCCCATCGTGGGCCCTAGGCAGTGGCACCAGTTGTACCGGCCCACGAACAGCGCTGAGTATATCATAGTTAGGTTTGGAACATAGCTAAATTATTGAGTAACAAAAATTGTTGAAATGGAGGGCACAAATGGGCATGCCTAATGGGTCCTAACTTTGAACAACCTAAAAATCCTGTAGCAAATAGAGAGAAATATAGATAGATAGTGAAAAGGAGCTTAATAGTGGCTAAGTATTGTGTGGGCTGTCCTAGGTTAGCACTCGATCATTGGGAATGGCCTAAGTGTATTGGAATGAATGCTCGACTCAAACACATTCGATCATGATAGGTCGTTATTTCATATCCGTTTGATTTGTAGCAATGCATTCCGGAAATAAGTGAATCAATCAAACTTAAATGGTAGCATTATATATAGGGAGCCACTACAAGCCGTACTTTCAATGGAAACCCATCACATCATGCGCTCGTGTCAAGATAACATCGGCATGAAAACTGCTAAAATTTCGACAAAAACTATTCATAAAACTTCACAAAATATAGATAAAAAAATTAACAAAAATCGATGAAACTTGCATAATTTATGCTAAAATTTGGATATGCTACTAATGAAACTTGAATAATTTATGTAAAACTTGGGTACGCTGCTGATAAAACTTGATAATGTATTGATGAAACTGTTGGGCTTTTGCTGGGCCGCTTGGGCATTGGCCCATTCGGTGAATAAAGGGGGAGGGCAGCTGCTGCTGCTGCCCTAGCTGAGTAGACGAGCAGCAGCACTGCTGCTGGCGGCGGCGGCTACTGCTCTGAAGCTCACGGAGGCCGCGGCGCGTGCGACGTGTGACTAGCTCGGCGGTTTCCTCGTGCGGCTGGTTGCTCCTCTGTGCTTATCCCTCTCTCTATTTTAGCCGGTTGCCCTCTTGTGGGTTGGTAACTGGTACGAGCTCATTTTCCCCTCTTTCTCTGTGCACTCGACTGCTGCTCGTCGCCCGTCGGTTCACCGGCCAGCGGTGGTTCTCGTGGTGGTTGTGTTGCTGCCCCTCTCCGACTCGGGTACCGGGTGGCCACAGGGTTGGACGCCGAGTCTCTGTGCTGCTCCTTCTCTGCTCCTCGGGTCTCCATCTCGGCTCGGCCGTGGTGGGGGCGACGGCATCGTATCTCTGGATCTCATCGTCGGTGGTGCTTCTACAGCACGGCGATCTGATTTCTGGGACAGTGCTTCGTGCGCGCTTTGCTACTTCTCTGCTGGTTCGGTTCCGGCTCTTTGTGAGTATTTATGTTCTTTTGTGCAGTAGGCCAATTGGATTTTCTGGAGGCCTATTCTTTGAATAGGAACCGGTTCCAATTTGGGTATATGCACTGTGATCTTTGTGGGCTATATAATCTGCTTGATGATGATTGCTAAATTGAGGCCATTATATAATCTGTTTTAAGAATCTTGTTTTACCTAGATAAGTACTGCTCATAATCTGTGTTGTTGGATTATTATTTACATGCTCTAGATCTCGGTGTTGGTTTATTTGATATGCCTAAGTCTGTTGGTGTACTTAGATAATTGAAAATTGATGTTGGCCTGAGAATAGAACACTGTTGTGTTCTAGTTGCTGTTTTTGGACTGTTGTCCTTTACTGGCCGATTCAATTTTGATCATATAACCTGCTGTTGTACCGAGTTACTAATTGCGTTGCATGCTAATTAATGATCTATAAGTTCTGGATATTGAGCAGTGCTGTTCTAGAGTTTAAGATTCTAATTTACAGATTTTGTACCCTGTGATATCAAGCTCAAATTAATTGTTGGAAGGCTAATTTTAATTAGCAACCCTAATTTGCAATCTGAAAGCAAAATAACACCAATTTAACCTGAGCTTGTTGCTAGTCATATTGGTTTGAACACTGCCATGTTTTCTAAGTTATTGCTGATCATGAGTTTATTCGCTTTATTGCTTATATTTGGAGAATTCATGATTCTGAATTTCATTCATGGCATTGTTATATTTGTTATATTCAAGTGAATTATTTATCATCCTTGCTCAAACTACAATTATTTCAACACAAACATATGACATGTGTGATTTGCAAGTGCAATCAGTGTGTGAGCTGTTTGAAGAGGAACAGAGGAGGGAGAGAAATATCTTGGGAACTGAAGGGAAGGGGGTTGTTTTCTTGTCGCCGCACGTATACAGTTTGTAAGAATTGAGGTAAGATAAGTATGAGGATGGAAGGTAGAAATATCTTGGGAAAGGAACAAAAGCTGGGGGCTGGGCTGGCAGCAGCAGCAGCCACATACTGGAACCTTATCCAAAACAGTGTGAGCAGTATAAGGAGCCCTCCCTAGCCATGATCAAAGCAAGAGCCACTGAGGTAGCAGAGCAGCAAGAAGAAGAAGAAGAAGATGATGATGCAGGGAGCTGGTACTGCCGTTGGGTTGATGGCCGTGTTGGGCAGTGTGAAGGGCAGGACGAGGGCGAACGTGGCCAACATCGCCATTCCCGTCGCTACAAGAGCAAGAGCAACAGCAAGGGCGGTGGCGGTGGAGGCAGAGGCGGCGGCGGCGGAGGTGGACTACGCCGCCTCCAACGTCTCGTACGTGCATCGCCAATATTTCCTCTTTGTTGCCTCTTCTTCTTGTTCCTGCGTGTGTGTGATGGCGTGGATGATCTATGCATGCAGGGTGTTCCCGGTGGAGGCGTGCGAGCTGGTCGGCGGCGACGCGTGCCAGGCGCACATGTACCCGGAGGCCAAGCTCGCGCTGCAGGCTTCTCCGTCTTCCTCACCGCCGGCGCTGGCGGAGGAGGTGGATAGGGACTACCTCGCCTACGACGAGCCAAACACGTAATTACCTGCGATCCAATCGAATTGAAAATGCATGTCCGTCCACGATGAAATATGTTTGCATGAACGATTGCAGGGTGTTCCCGGACGAGGCGTGCGACGATCTTGGCGGGGAGTTCTGCCAGGCGACCTAGCCCCATGCAAAGCCCCAACCTTCACTGCTTCACACTCGCACTCACAGGGCATGTCAGCCTGTGTGTGTTGTATGTATGTAGATGTAGATAAAAGTAATGCAGAGATCAATTAATGGAGTGCTACTTATTCCATACGATTATCACTTGCAAAACCTGCTCAAAGCCACCGCGCTGGCTGCACGGTCTGATCGCCATATTCTTTATCAACCTCCATTTCATTTTTGAACCTCTCGCTTATTGCTGTAGGCTGTAGCACTTGATTCTAGAGTATCGAATTGCAGGGAACTGCCACCGCCATCACTCCATCCCCAACCAACCACTGGGCCGTTGCCTCCCCTGTCCATCCCTCTAAGTCCAGCGGTGCCCCGAACTCGAAGCCCTAACCCGAATCCATGCCGCGCGGCGGCGGGAGAGGAGGGGGTCGCCGGAGGGGAGGAAGACGGCGCGCGGCGCGCGGGTAATTGAGAAGTCGACTGAAATCCCCCTGGATTTCAGTCGACTGATGATTAGAAATTTCCAAATCTTATCAAAGCCTAATTTGGTGTGGGGCCTGGCCCGAGTTTCCTGAATTTGCAAAATTTAAGTGCCATATCTGTTGTTAAAAAGCGCATGCTCTTGAGTGCTGAGCGACATATTCAATCTACAAAGGTTTTAATAGATCTGAAAAAATAGTCAGAACCAAGAGTATATCGAGGGCCGTTCCTGATACTTCAAGGGCCGTAGTGCAAGTTTATAAATGGGGCCTTTGTTTCAACAACATAAAAAATATTTGTATATATCAATCGCAAAGGCATACATAATAAAAAACCAGTGACCAATTGCAAACATGTTCGGTACAAAATCAAAACAAGAGATCTAGTACGATTGCAAATGAGCAAAATATGATATAATCAAAACATGTGATCCACTACAACAAAAAAAGGCCGCGAGGGAATACACAACGATACAACATAGTAGATGTACTGCATATCTACATGGGCCCTAGGCAGTGGCACCAATTGAACCAGCCCACGAACGGCGCTGAGTATATCATAGTTAGGTTTGGAACATAGCTAAATTATTGAGTCAGAAAAATTGTTGAAATGGAGGGTATAAATGAGCATGTCCAATGGTCCTAACTTTGAACAACCTGATCCTGTAGCAAATAGAGAGAAATGTAGGTAGATAATGAAAAGGAGCTTAATAGTGGCTAAGTATTGTGTGGGCTGTCCTAGGTTAGCACTCGATCATTGGGAATGGCCTAAGTGTATTGGAATGAATGCTCGACTCAAACACATTCGATCATGATAGGTCGTTATTTCATATCCGTTTGATTTGTAGCAATGCATTCCGGAAATAAGTGAATCAATCAAACTTAAATGATAGCATTATGTATAGGGAGCCACTACAAGTCGTACTTTCAATGGAAACCCATCACATCGTGCGATCGTCTCGGGATAGCATCAAAAAAGAAGAGTAGCCAACATGATTTCTATAAATTTGAGTCGCTTTCCTATTTTTACTATATTTTGCAACCTACAAGGGTTTTAATAGACCTTAAAAAATAGTCAGAACCAAGAGTATATCGAGGGCCATTCTTGATACTTCAAGGGTCGTAGTGCAAGTTTAGAAATGGGACCTTTGTTTCAACAACATAAAAATATTTTTATATATCAATCGCAAAGACATACATAATAAAAAACCAATGACCAATTGCAAACATGTGCGGTACAAAATCAAAACAAGTGATCTAGTACGACTGCAAATGACCAATATATGATACAATAAAAACATGTGATCCACTTCAACAAAAGAGGACGCAAGGGAATACACAACGATATAACATATTAGATGTACTGCATATCTACATGGGCCAGGGACCCTCCCCATCGTGGGCCCTAGGCAGTGGCACCAATTGAACCGGCCCACGAACGGCGCTAAGTATATCATAGTTAGGTTTGGAACATAGCTAAATTATTGAGTCAGAAAAATTGTTGAAATGGAGGGCATAAATGAGCATGTCCAATGGGTCCTAACTTTAAACAACCTGATCCTGTAGCAAATAGAGAGAAATGTAGATAGATAATAAAAAGGAGCTTAATAGTGGCTAAGTATTGTTTTTTTGAGCAAAGGCAAAAGAATTGCCTTGATGTATTGATCAAAAAAGAGAGTTAGGGGGGGATTACGACCCCTCCCCCCGCGGGTCAAAAAACAGTGTGCTAATTAATTACAAAAGGGGCGTCTGTGGCCTCCCACAGACGCAAGTCATCTAACAAATGGGTAAGGAAGAGAGGCGCTGGCCTGTCAGCAAGGCGGAAGATACGAGAATTCCGTTCAAGCCAGAGCTGCCGGATTGAAGCTGCGGCAATGGAGAGGGCCTCACGAGGGGCGCCCCCTCGAAGAACGTCGCCATCCCACCAATCAACGAGGCCGCTTGAGTGCGACCATCCCGAAGGGTCGAGGCGCGGGACTCTGAGCAGGGAGGCTAGACGGGTCCAAACAAAAATACTAAAGTCACACTGCAAAAAAATGTGTTCTGGCGTTTCCAAGTTGCGCCTGCAAAGGGGGAAAAAATAATCATTGGGCAAATGTCGATGAAGAAGGGCGTCCACGGTCATGACCCGTCTGAGCAGGAGCGTCCAAAGGAAGAACTTGCATTTAGAGGGGGCCCAAAGCTTCCATATTGCACTCAAAGCAGGTTTGGTCACGCGCCCTGTGAATTGAAGTAGGTAGGCGGACCTAACGGTGAAGTTACCATCGGAATAGAAATGCCAGGGAAAAGATCAGGGCTGGCCGAGAAAAGCTGCACTTGGCCAATCTTCCGAATTAACGAGATGAGCTCTGGAATGAGCTGCGAAGTGAGATTGCTCCTTAGGTCAGAGATCCAGCAAAGATTGGTTGTGGCTTCCAGGATCGATCTGTTCTTCCTGAAGGATGCCTTGAAGAGGTTTGGCGCGAGGTCCTGCGGCACGAAGCCGGCAAGCCAACGATCATTCCAGAAGGAGGCGAAGGACCCATTTCCTAGGATGATCTCCGTTCTAGCCTTAAGCAGGGATTCGTCAGTTCCGGAAGCTGAAAGGGCATGAGAGGCCCAGACGGGAGGTGAAAAACGCCTGTTGATCTAGAGTCAGCGCAAGAGTAGGGCCCTGCTAAAGCGGTTGAGGTCAAGAGCGAGGTCGGAGAGCAAACCGTTTGCCAGTTGACTCTTCCACCACCCCCCGTAGAAGCAAAGCCCTTCCATAGCCAGGCTCTTCTGATAGAATCTATTTTCTTAATAACTGAGGAGGGCGGGCTGATGACAGACAGGATGTACGTTGGAAGTGCGGACAGGACCGCTTTGAGCAGTGTGAGAAGGCCCCCTTTGGACATTAGCAGACCACGCTATCCTGCCAAGCGGGAGGAAACTTTGTCGATGAGCGGCTGAAAATGAACATGGCGCAGCCGCCTAACGGATAGGGGCATCCCCGAGGTACTTGATGGGGAAGCTGGAACGCTGAGCTGGAAAGTTCTCAAGGACGTGGTCAAGATCAATGCCCTAACAGTGGATTGGAATCACCTGGCTTTTAGAGAATTTTGTACGGAGTCCAGTGATGTCACCAAACATTTGGAGAATAGTGGCGAGGGTTGAGACATCGTCCTTGGAATGCTTTAGGATGATGGCTGCATCGTCGGCGAAGAGTGAAATCTGGGTGGCAATATGAGGTCCCCCCAAAGGGTATAGGGCTCTAGAGGAGGTTGCCCAATTAAGCAGGGCGATTAGCTGCTCGATGGCGATATTGAAGAGAAAAGGGGATAGCGAGTCTCCCTGCCTGAGGCCCCTACGGTGGTGGATGGTGTCGATTGGATGGCTATTAAGGAGCACCCTAGAGGATGAGGAGGCAAGGGACATGGAAATCCAATCACGCCAACGGGCACCGAACCTGCGGGCTTGAAGGTTGTCAAGGAGGTAAGTCCAAGACATGGAATCGAAAGCTTTCTCGAGATCCAGCTTGAGGAGGAGGGCTGGGGAATTGGATCTTTGGAGCGATTTGGCTCTGTTCTGGACCAGGAGGAAGTTTTCCTAGATTTTCCTTTTCCTAATGAATGCGCTCTGACAGGGGGAGATTAGTTTGTTCATGAAGGGGGCTTGCCTGGACGCTGGGATCTTGGTGAAGAGTTTGCCCACACTGTGGATTAGGCTAATTGGGCGGTAATCGGAAGCTGAGTGTGGGTTATCTTTTTTGGGTAGAAGGACGATGAACGTCGAATTGAGGCCAGCCAGCCTGGGGCTGTCAAGGTTGAAGAGGCATTGAAGTGCCGCGAACAGGCCGGCCGAGATGAAGTCCCAACAAGCCTTGAAGAAGTTCCAGGTGAACCATTTGGTCCGGGAGTTTTGTTGTTAGGGAGAGTTCCTCCAGGGGAAGTGGGTTTTCTAAGGAGGTAAGATCGAAGGAAGGCAGCCGAAGGAAATCGCAATTAAAAGCGCGAGGCACGGGTGGGTGGGCGACGGAGGATTCTTCACAGAAAATTGCACTAAAGTGCTGAAACAGGACGTGAGGCGCGGGTGGGTGGGTGGCGGAGGATTCTTCACAGAAAATTGCACTAAAGTGCTGAAACAGGACGTGAGCCTTGTCCTGGAACTCAGCATGCAGTTCGGACTAGTTCGGGAGGGAGTGAATGTGGTTCCTTCGTCTGCGGCCATTTGCCCTGAGGTGGAAATACCTAGTGTTTGCATCGCCTAGCTTGAGCCAGGTTAGACGCGAACGCTGCTTCCACTTAATTTTTTCAATGGCGCAGAGCCCCAAGAGACGAAGTTTGAGGAGCCTCCTGATAGAGATCTTGTCAGCTGACAAGGCACGAGCTTCCATGGCTACATCGAGAAGCCTGATCACTTCAGAAGTGAGAGAGAGAGAGAGAGAGAGAGAGAGAGAGAGAGAGAGAGAGAGAGAGAGAGCTGAAGCTTGTTATCGTCCACCTGAGAATGGATCCAGGCTTGCAAGGTCGAGGCAGTTTTGGCGAGAACCAAAGCAACCGGTGGGCAGGCAAGACTGGCGGGGCTTGACACCAGGTATGTTGAGCAAAATCCAGAAACCTATTGAGCAAAAGCCAGAAATTCTCGAAATGGAAGCGACGAGGAGGCTGAGGTAGACGTTCGACAGTGAGCATCAAGGGGCAGTGATCTGAGGCTGAGGAGGACAAGGGCAGATGTGAGCAAGATGGGAATAGGAGTTCCCAATAGTGGCTAAGTATTGTGTAGGTCCTAGGTTAGCACTCATTGGAAATTGCCTAAGTGTATAGGAATGAATGCTCGACTCAAACACCATTCGATCATGATAGGTCGTTATTTCAAATCCGTTTGATTTTGTAGCAATGCATTCTGGAAATAAGTGAATCAATCAAACTTAAATGATAGCATTATATATAGGGAGCCACTACAAGTACTTTCAATGGAAACCCATCACATCGTGCGATCGTGTCAGGATAGCATCGGCATGAAAACTAGAATAATAATTGCTAAAATTTCGACAAAAAACTATTCATAAAACTTCACAAAATATAGATTAAAAAATTAACAAAAACCAATGAAACTTGAATAATTTATGCTAAAGCTTGGGTATGCTACTGATAAAACCTGAATAATTTATGTAAAACTTGGGTACGCTACTAATGAAACTTGATTATGTATTGATGAAACATATGACATGCGCGGTGGGACAGAAAAAAATATGGGCAATGGGCTGTTGCGTGCGACAACACATATTCATATAAGCCTTTCCGCTATACTCCCTAGATATGACAAAAAAGTAAACATTTTAGATATGGCGTAAGTCGATGTTTTGTATTGGATAAATAAAAAACATACATATAAATTTGTACTGAAATTTTTTTTAATAATTTTTTATTTTTGTGGATTTAAAAAATGAACTGCAATGAAAATCAGTGGAAGTATCAACGTAAATGCCATGTTTTCGCAATACGGCGGATATATACCGGTGAAATTGAAGCAATAATTGTTCTTAGGAATTGGAAGCAATAATTGAGCAACATATTCAGCGAGTGTGTGGAAGACGCCTACGAGGCACCCGAACCGAATATGCTTTGTTATATTTTCCCCACTTATATATTTTCAGATCGAAAATAAAATAATAAAAAGGGGAGCTCCCCAGCTGCATCGTATCATTTCCTTCCATTTCATTTTCATCGATCGGATCCCATTCCCATTCCCGAGCCCCGACCGGCGACCATGGACCACCACCGCCACCACGGCCACCGCCGCGACGACGACGACGACGATCGCCGCCGCCCTCCCTACGACGCCTACGGCAACGCACCCCCTCCGCCCTACGGCCGCAACCCCGACGACGCCTACGGCCACGCGCCTCCTCCTCCCTACGGCGCCGACCACCCCTATGGCGGCCCGCCCCCTCCGGCCTACGGAGGCGATGCCTACGGCCGCCACGCGCCTCCTCCGGCCTACGGCCGCGACGACGGCTACGCCCCCCCTCCGGCCCACGGCGGCTACGGCAACGTCGTCCACGTCTCCCACGAGGTCGGCGACGACAGGCCGCGCCCGCACTACGGGGGCGCCGGATCCGACTACGGCCACGAGAGCCGCCCCCACCACGGCGGCGGCGGCGGCGGCGCGCCGCCCGCGAGGCAGCAGACCTTCAGGATCTTCTGCAAGGCGGGGGAGGACAACTACAGCCTCGCCGTCCGGGACGGCAAGCCCATCCTCGTCCGCACCGATCGCGACGACGAAGCCCAGGTGCCCACATCGTCTTCCATAACTTGATCCTGCGATCTTCAAGAATCAAATTTCGCTTTTCCACGCAAATTTGGCGTCTTTCTTTCTTGGGTGTTGTCCCTATCCCCTCTCCTCCCGTGTCCTTTTCCTTCTTGAAGAACCAAAAATTTCTCCTTTTTGTTGCCCCTTAATTTTCCTTGTCTCTAATTCCAAAACTCAGATTTTTCGACCCTTGTGATCATTTTCCCCGAACTTGATGTGTGTGATGTGATGGGCTACCCGCAGCACTGGATCAAGGACATGAAGTACAGCACAAGAGTGAAGGATGAGGAAGGGTACCCTGCCATCGCCCTCGTCAACCAGGCCACCGGGGAGGCTCTCAAGCACTCTCTCGGCAAATCCCACCCTGTAAGTTCCCATTCACCTCACCTTCTACTCCCTCCTAGTTTTTACTTTTGTCATTTCCAATGTAGCCACTGGAACCGTGCAAGCGTCGAATATGGATCGATCTTACAATACATTCACAATTTGTTGAAATTATCACTAGCAGGGCAATATCCTTTTTGTGTGAAATACTACAAACCTATGCTCAGACGAAAGATATTTCTCCCCTTGTTGTTGAAGAATATTTTCCTTGCCTTTGTCATGTTTAGCAAAATATTGTGTTCTTTCCGTACCTCCATGTCAACAGTATAGATCTGTGATGATATGTGACATTGCCATCCATCCATGTGCATATAGCACTACTATGGGTGTCCATGTGCATTTGTGTGACGCTAGTCCTAAAATAATTTGGTAATTGCTCTGCGATCCCAAATTCCCAATGCATCACCAACGCTATGCAACTATAACTTTCCAAGCGTGGATATGGATATTATTTCTCATATTACACTGTCAATTTGAAACCCGGCACCTGCCTGAATACCTGACTATCTGCACACACACCTGGCATTTTATAGGAGTAATACCCATTCCATCAACAATTAGTAGCAGAAATGAATGATACCTTCAAATAACGAAAATACAATTGAACCTGTTGGCCAAGTGGATATAATTGTGAATCATATTTCAATGTTCGAGGACTACTATTTTTCTAAATTAACACTTGGATTGTTGTGTTTTTTTTTGCCTGGAGTAACGTAACCCTAGACTCACATGAATGATAGTTATCCTTTGGAATGGTATGTTCTTAAGTCATTGTCATGTTTAATAAACACCGTAATATTTTTTCAGTGTGATTAGTTTTATCAACAATTCGATTGTGTTTTGACATGGTGTTCATTGCAAATGACTTTACATGTGTGGTATAATATCGTTATCCATCTGTGACGTTATTTGTGAGATAGTTCACTGATTCCTATGTGTTGTGGCACATTTACAGCATTATACTCACCACCGCCACAGGGTTTTAATGTTGTGATCCTGGTTGTTTGATTCTTGCTTCTCGGATCCTTGTTGATGACACTCTTTTAATGGATTCGTTAGGTTCGGCTGGCCAGGTATGATCCAAACAACATGGATGAGTCTGTGCTGTGGACTGAGAGCAGGGATGTTGGGAACGGCTTCCGCTGCATCAGGATGGTGAACAACATCTACCTCAACTTTGATGCACTCCATGGAGACAAGGACCACGGTGGCGTGCGTGATGGAACCACACTTGTGCTGTGGGAGTGGTGCGAGGGTGACAACCAGCGCTGGAAGATTGTTCCCTGGTGTAAGTTTTCTATATTTTGGCCTGCATATTTGTTTACTATTTATTACTTCAACTGAATTTCCTGTGCGAATCATCTCACAGGATTTTTTTTTTAAAAAAATACGAGTTGAACTGTAGGCTGGAAGAACAATGGTAATTTATTTTTGTTCATAATCCGGCAGTTCGATTGGTAGTTCTTCTCTCTTCTCATGCAAAACGTGAGATACGAGTTAAAAATGTAAGAAGTGATTAATAGTTGAGATGTTGGAAAATCTGCTATGCGCTGGCTAGCTTGAATACTTCATATTATATGCTATGCGCCAACTGTTTCCAATGCCATGACCGTTGAAAGTTTGGAGTAACAAAGTTGCTATTTAAAAGAGAGAGATACCCTTTCTTTTGAAACCCAACATAGCAAGACATTGTCACTTGGTGTTCCAGGTCGGGCTTAACTTGTGGTTTGTATTGATGGCAGGAACAAATTTGTGGTGTGGCTACTCTGTTCCAAGCTGCGCTGTCTGTCTTAATAACCCGAGTACTGAGTTATCCTCCAGAATAAGAGGCGCCTCTGTGGTGCTGGTGTGTGCATTGTTTCTGTTTTGTTTGCACAGCTATATTATAATTATAATTTGTAATAATAAGATCATTGGACCGACCAGGTGTGATTGTGACTTGTGAGCGATGGATGTACGAGTCGAACCTGTGCTTGCTTTTGTGACACATATATATGTGCATTAAATTGTGGTTTGGGATTGGGAAGCTGTTGGCGTTTGTCTGATTAGGTCATGATTTGTACAGGTGGTTGATGATGATTCCTGGGCAGTGGGTGTCATCATGTTGACATATCCGATGGGTGCAGGAGTAGGATATGATCCTACTTGCTTTGTTCTTTCCAGCAGCAGCTGATAGATGTTAGGCCACTAAGCCCAATACCACTAGACACTGTCGGGATCACCTATGGGCCTGGGCCTGCCTTGCTTACCTCATGTTAGCTTTGTGGCCAAAGCTGGCAGGCCGTGTCATGGGCTCACGGTCACATTGGCATGCTCCCCAACTAACGGCGTCTATTTATTTAATTTTAGAGAAAAGGCATTATTTTTAAATCCCAAAAGATACAAGATATAAAAAAAATAATGAGTATACATGCAGATGCCATGCTTCCGTTGGTTGATGTGGCAAACACGAAGAATCGCAATCATGTGATGGCAAGTTGATTTGTATTTTTCATGCGGGCTCGCTCATATAAAAATAAAATGGGCCTGTCTCTCCTTCACTAAAATGGGCCTCGTCTGTGGTTCTGGAAAGTACGCCTGTTTCAATTCGATTAAGCTTAAGGTGCATATATAGATCCCTTAGTTGATTAAATATCTCTCTAAGCATTGATGCTTAGCTAAGCATCCTTCAACCAACTGATATAAGCACTAGATGTCATAGATGCCGTCGCTGTGTACCTACAGAAGTACGCGTGCCTTCATGTACCAACATGCCTACTCGGATACTCCACACATATAGTGCTACGTACTACGTACTCTGCTCTGCTCGAGCTTGTAATTAGCAAGTTTCATGCATGCCGTACTTGAATTAGTACTAGTACAGTTGATGCGTACTTGAATTAGTACTAGTACAGTTGATGCGTACTAGTACGTAAATATCTGGCCTCGATCGATATCCATAGATGGGTATGGCCATATTTTCTTTTCCTTTTGAAAGCTGAAAGGTGCATTGCTTGTTCCATTAGCGGAGGAAGCCTTGAAATTAAATCTCTCTGAAATTGCTAGCGAAGCAGCCTCGAATGCAAGGTGCAGGTAACCCAGAGCCACGGTAGCTTCACACTCCTTCCTGCGCGCGGACAGCCTACAAAATTAACCTCACCTGATTAAAAACCGAGCACATATATATCGTCCTAGCAAGGTGTTTTTATAAAAAAACCATGCCATTTCGATCCTTCCACTCGTGCCTTCCCAATAAATTTTATACCTCCTTAGTGCAAATATGCTCTACTACTGTGAATTGAAGCACATCTCAAATCCTGGCCCAACTCAGTATAAAACACTAGCTCTGGTGGGAGAGGGTGGCTCCAATTTTTAAGTTATGCTCCCCCATCACCAATATCCGATGTGGGACTAAACCCA
The DNA here is from genome assembly GCA_005191435.1 of Raddia distichophylla. Lineage (NCBI taxonomy): Eukaryota > Viridiplantae > Streptophyta > Magnoliopsida > Poales > Poaceae > Raddia > Raddia distichophylla. The sequence continues at coordinate 1,379,551 of SPJY01001677.1, forward strand.
ACAATCTGCCCCGTAACATATCGAACCATCTATCCTACACCGTGTGATCCAACATCTCCCCCATCACACATCGGATCATCTGTTCTGCATCGTGTGATCTCTTGAAAACATTCCGGGTTACCAACCATAGCTCTGATACCACTTGTTAGAGCCCGCTGCGATCCTGTAATCTCATGGCACACAGCGATCCGTTCCTCCCGAGACCAACACCTGGTCTCGGGCCCAGGTCTCCACATCTGTTGGCCCAACTGGAAGCATTCATGGCAGAAAACTAAGAAATATAGAGAGAAGTAGGATAGATGATTGAAAAATGGAGGAAAACTAAGCATTCATGGCCGGCATTCCAAAACACTGTAGCTTTGGATAGAGTAGCCGATAGAGAGAAGAAAACTTTTAAAGTGTAGTGTAAATTGTGAAGAAAATTTAAAGAGAAGAATAGAGCAAGTAGCTAACAGTGAAATGGAGTGGGGATGCTCCGAAGTCCAAGCAGCGGATGCAGCTCTTGCTCCAAACCATGACTCCACCACACACTTCGCTGTGAGCCAATGGGTTCATGATCAAGCTTTCTTCGCTTGATTGCTGATGGTGACCAACTGATTGATTAAACATGCACGCTCGGAGTTGTTAGCAACGGCTGTAAGAAAAAGCAACGAAGAGAAAGGGACTTGAGAGAATCTAAAGAGAAGGAATTAAGCGCCATGAATTAAGCATGAAATTGGTTGGATTGAATGAAAAGCTGCGACGCGAAGCCCCACTTTGCATCTGTCTCCATTGACCTCACTGCATATATTCGCTAACACTGTAGGATAATGAATATTCCAGTGCATGCACACGCGTAATTCTAGCTCCTCGATCCATCCATCGCAGGAAATTAAAGGTTGCTGCAGATGAAAATGATACTCGATCCGACCCTAGCTAGCTAGTGAATCAATCAATTAGCTACAAATAGCTGAAGTTCGGGTTTTCATTGAATATCACAAAGTCGCCGATCCATTCATAAAAGGAAAAAAAAACTCTCAAACGTATATAGCTAATCTAAATGTTTCGACTTCTTGAGGTACAATAATTAGGTGCCCTATAAATCTCTCGTTTAGAGCATTTTCAATGATATACACAACACTAGTTATAATAAATGAATATATCATGCATCTACACTCAGCATACAGATAACCTCTTTAATGAGCTAGCTATAGCATATTATGTAACATTAAAATGAATGTACATTAAAATCAACTATATACTATCTGCAAGTTAGTAGATAGTCTATATCTCTTCCTCTTTTTTTTTCTCCTCCACATAAGCAAAATACCGAGTTGACATTCTTATAACTACGTGATTAACCACTATTGGAGATGCTTTTATATATTACTATTTATTATCTATTACATTTTTAAGAAGGTCTAACGAAGTCACCACACATTTGCCATAAAAATACGATAAAACTTATATGATCAACGCCATCAACTATAGTATATCGATCTATTATATTATTAATATCAGATCTAACAAAGCCACTACATTTGCTCTAAAAAGTACTACAAACTACCACGTTAATGGAAGGGAAATGTAACTGAATTATAATATCTGTTCCATGATAAAGTTTTCTTAACATGCAAAGGGACCCATCCGTATTCTAGAAACTAGCCTTTGCATGCAAATTTTATGGTAATGGATTCTCTCTTTATGTTTACTTATCATGGAAAGAGGTCAATTTGCTTTAGAAATGAATCTCACATGAACGGTTTTTGCAACCTGCATTCTATCTCTAAGCCGATCCCACAGCACGCACTATATAAAGAGAGACATAAGCCGACTAGACACCGTCTACCATAACTAGTTAGTTACAATATAGATTTACAACCAAGATTCACTAAAAGAAACCGGACATTTTGGTCAGCATAAGCCGACTAGACACCGTCTACCATAACTAGGGTTGACGGCCGACTATCGACCATAGACCGTCCAGAATAAGTGGTTGATCATAAAATTATGGTCGACGACAAAACCGTCAACCAAAGTATATATGGTCGACGGCTTATTCTAAACCGTTTACCATAAGTGTCAAACTCATGTAGATTTGTGTCATGTTTGGTCTACGGCTAACGAAGTTGTCAACCATATTTATGAAATTAAGGTTGACAGATTTTCCATAACCGTCGACCACAAGCCTGTCCACGCAACAGACCAGCAAGCTGCACCTTTTGGTTGACGGCATACATATATATATATAGCTATTAACCATGTTTGCAAGCTAGGGTCAACGATAAGGCATGCAGATAACATGGTCAACATGCATATAGCCATAGTTTTGCCGTCGACACTGTATGGCTAAGCAGGGGGGAAAATGCTATAAAATTGAAATTTTTCACAAATTTGCACCGCCGCTGCACATTGACAACGGACGTTGTACCTGCATAAGACACCCATATATCCCATAGGTCGACGATAAGGCAGACAACACGGTCAACATGCATATAGCCATAGTTTTGCCGTCGACACTGTATGGCTAAGCAGGGGGGAAAATGCTATAAAATTGAAATTTTTCACAAATTTGCACCGCCGCTGCACATTGACAACGGACGTTGTACCTGCATAAGACACCCATATATCCCATAACCCACATATTCACCATATTCATCCACATTTAACCATTGCTATCACATATGGGGGCCAGCGGTACAGAGACGCTGAATCTTGTGCCATGTTCGGCCCACAGCCAGAGTCACAAAGCCACTTGAGTTGGCCCATTGAGCATGTAACCCACCCATGCATGTCATTAGGTCTGTCATCTATAAAGTCGGTTCTCTTCACCGTCGAATAATTAGAGAGTCGCGACGGCGTGTGCAAGCAGATACAAGCTTATGGTTGACCGCCTCTTTAATTAATGGTCATTGACCGTATGATTTTAAGGTGGACGGCCTGCTCCTTGCAACGCAGCATATGCTTGTCCAGGAAAAAATTAGGTTTTCATGTAGTGATTAGATTAGAGCTTATCATGAAAAATTAAAATATGATTATAAATTCTTATGTATAATATGCAAAGTTCACAATCCAACTAGCCGTGTGCGTATAAATGTGCCACGTGATGAAAGATGAAGAGAGAATAGATTTTTCCCATTACTCAAAGGAGGAGTACAAGGTACAATATATAACCTGGAGGAGGGGACATGCAGGCGTAGATTTGGTAGGCCATTAATGGCATTAATGCACGCGTAATCAGGGGGATTACGCGGGGCATATTCTAGGCATATTCTAACACTCCCCGCAGTCCAAACGACGGATGACGTCATTTAGACTGGTACAAAGAAACAAGTACTAGCAAAAAAAAAGTACTAGCACTCCCCCGCAGTCGGAACGGCAGCAGCTTGGATGTTCAGGCTGGACCGGAACTCGGTGAAGACCGAAGTAGGCAGCTCCTTGGTGAAGATGTCTGCGTACTGCGACGTCGTCGGGACGTGTAGAAAGCGAACCTGGACGAGAGCCACCCACTCTCGGACGAAGTGCAGGTCGATCTCGACGTGCTTGGTGCGCTGGTGCTGCACTGGGTTGCTGGAGAGGTAGACCGCGCTGACGTTGTCACAGTAGACGACGGTGGCTCGGCGAAGGGGACTTTGAAGTTCATGGAGAAGCTGTTGTAGCCAGCACGCCTCAGCCACGCCGTTAGCGACGACGCGGTATTCTGCCTCAGTGCTGGAGCGGGAGACAGTGTGCTGGCGTTTAGAGGACTAGGAGACCAAGTTGTCGTCGAGGAACATGCCGTAGCCTGAGGTGGACTTATGAGTGTCAGGACAGCCAGCCCAATCAGCATCTGAGTAGACTATGAGATCAGTAGCCGCGGTGCGATGCAGGAACAGACCAAGCTCAAGTGTGCCCTGAAGATAGCGGAGGATGCGCTTCAGAGCAGCAAAGTGAGGTTCCCGTGGATCATGCATGAAGAGGCAGACCTGCTGGACAGCATACGTGATATCAGGCCATGTGAATGTGAGATACTGAAGAGCACCTGCTAAACTGCGATAGAGAGTCGCGTCAGTGACAAGAGCTCCAACAGCAGAGAGCTTCGACCGAGTGTCCACCGGAGTATTGTAGGGCTTGCAGTCTGACATGCCGGTTCGGTCCAGAATATCCAAAATATACTGTCGCTGCGAGAGATGCATTCCACCAGACTGTGACTAAACTGAAATTCCCAAGAAGTGATGTAGAGACCCTAGATCCTTGAGGGAGAACTCACGCTGAAGGGCAGCAACAGTCTTATCCAGGAGAGCAGTCGAGGAGGCAGTCAGGACAATGTCATCCACATAGAGTAGAAGGTAGACAGTGTCGGCGCCATGGTGAAAGATAAACAGTGACGTGTCCGCCTTTGCTTCAACAAAGCCCAAGGAGAGCAGATGAGAAGCAATCCTGCTGTACCATGCTCGGGGTGCCTGCTTCAAACCATATAATGACTTGTTGAGCCGACACACATGATCTGGACAGGAGGGATAACGAACCCGGATGGCTGAGAACAGTACACTTTCTCTGTCAGGGTGCCATGCAGAAATGCATTGTTGACGTCCAATTGGCGGATAGACCAACCGTGAGAGAGAGCCAGTGTGAGAACAGTCCTTTTGGTGGCCGGCTTGACAACTGGGCTGAAGGTCTCGTCGAAGTCAACACCAGGGCGCTGGGTGAACCGACGAAGGACCCAACGATCCTTGTACCGATTGAGAAAACCATATGCATGCAGCTTGTGTTTAAAGATCCACTTGCCAGTAAAAATATTAGCGCCATGGGGACGTGGAACAAGGTCCCACATGTGGTTGGCCTGGAGAGCCTCGAACTCCTGGCTCATAGTGTCGGCGGCCGACGTGGCCGCCGGCGGGGCAGGTAGCAGCGGCGCATGCAGTGGTGATGAGGTACCTGTAGAAAAAACAGGAGCACGGGTCCCGGGAGAATCCTCGGGGTCTGAAAGAAAATCGAGGTCAGAGGTGATGTGGGATGTGGAGGAAGCAAAGGGAAAGCTGGACTCATCGAAGACGACTTGCCGTGAGATGATGACGCGGTTGGCCATGAGATCGAGACAACGCCACCCTCTGTGGTTGGAGGGATACCTGAGGAAGACACGAAGAGTAGATCGAGGGGAGAGTTTGTGCTTGACGATGCTAGAGAGATTAGGATAGCATGCACAACTAAACACACGGAGATCGTCGTAGGTGGGGTGGGTGCCGTGAAGGGCAAAGTAAGGGGTGGAGTGAGAGAGGGTGGAGGTGGGACGAAGATTAAGAAGGTGAGTGGCAGTGTGGAGGGCCTCAACCTAGTAGGAAGGGGGGAGGCAGGCCTGGAAGAGAAGGGAACGAACGACATTGTTAGTTGTACGAATGGCACGTTCGGCCTTGCCATTTTGCTGGGATGTGTATGGACATGACATGCAGAGTGCAATGCCATGTTTAAGAAAGAAGGCCCTAGACGCTGAGTTGTCGAACTCTTTTCCGTTGTCACACTGGATGTGTTTGACGATGGCATTGAACTGTGTGCAAGCGTAGGCTAGGAAGTTGGTAATAGTGGGGAAAGTCTCAGATTTTAGGCACAGGGGAAAAGTCCATAAAAAATGAGAACAGTCATCAAGGATAACCAGATAGTATTTGAAGCCAGAAACACTAGGAACAGGATAAGTCCATAAATCACAGTGCAACAAATCTAATATCTGGGTAGCTCGAGAAATAGAAGACGAAAAGGGGAGGCGAACATGACGACCGAGTTGACAAGCATGACAAATCGGTTCGTGATCGGTTTTAGTACATGAGATTGCGGACGACTTGGCCAATCTAGAAAGTGACTCATGACCAGGATGACCAAGACGACGATGCTAAAGCGTCGAGGAAGGGATGCTGGCGGCAAAGGCCTGGGCTGAGGCAAGACCCGGGGTGAAGGAGTAGAGATCTCCAGAGCTATTGCACCTGGCGATCATGCCCCCTGAACGAAGATCCTTCACAGAGAAACCAGCAGGGTCAAACTCGATAGAACACTGGTTATCAATAGTGAATTTTCTAACGGATATGAGGTTCTTAATAATGTTGGGTGTAACGAGGACATTACGAAGAACTAGAGAACCGTTAGTGGAAGGAAACACCTAGGCGCCCTGGACGAGGGCGCCCTGCCCTTGGCGCTCTCCGTCGGAGCGCCATGTACCCGATGCCGCCCTAGCCGAGAGCGTCTAGGGGTATTTTTGTAATTGGACGTAAACCTTGGGTATTTTTTTGTTTGCGTGGTTTTTTATGGGCAAACAGTAAAATTTTTCTCTTCTTCTCCACCTCGTGCCTGCTATTGGTCGGTGACATTTTCATCCCGCGTACAAGCACCTGATCGCCGGGACGAAGACGACGGCGTTCACGCTCTCCTCGGTGGTGTACCCGCGAGTGGAGGCGAAGCTGCTCCGGGAGATCGACGGGCTCGACCCGCCCGTCGGCCGCGCCCCCGACGCCGACGAGCTGCACCGCCGGTTCCCCTACCTCGATCAGGTGATCAAGGAGGCCATGAGGATCCACCTCGTCTGGCCGCTCATCGCCAGGGAGACCTTCGACCAGGTCGAGATCGGCGGGTACCTCCTCCCCAAGGTAATTATCTTAACTCATTTTCTCTCAGAACTATTTCCTAAGCTATGGGCTATTAGTTGGCTTATCTATTGCTATCTTAGGTCTCCGATAAAAAGAGAGATCTCAGATCCCGCCGGAAATTGCTTTCCTGAATGAATTCATTTGATAATCTGAACAACTGGCGTGAAGAATGTCTAATTCAGGTGAATATCTTTTTTGTTGCTTTTGGTGTGGTAATGGCCTGAGCTTTAATTTCTGTCTCACCTTCAAATCCAACTTGTCAGGCTAGCCCATCTGATCCTGATAACTTCCCATTTGTTCTACTGGGAAACAAGGTTGATATTGATGGTGGCAATGGCCGCATGGTAATTATCTTAACTCATTTTCTCTCAAAACTATTTCCTAAGCTATGGGCTATTAGTGAGCTTATCTATTGCTATCTTAGGTCTCCGAGAAAAAGGCAAAGGTTTGGTGCACCTCAAAAGGAAACATCCCTTACTTTGAAACATCTGCCAAAGAAGGAACAAATGTGGAAAATGCTTTTCAGTGCATTGTAAAGAATGCCCTGAAAAATGAGCCAGAAGAAGAACTGTAAGCCATTCCTTGTGCTCATATTCTTCGATTATATGCATAGCTAGCCTGCCAGAGGACTAAAATTTTACTATTGCCTATTATGCTAATCAATATGATAGTATATTGATTTTTTTTAAAAAAAAAGGGATGGCATATTGGTATTTGAAAGGTGGTAGTCTATCCCCTGTCAGCCTTTGCTCTACTATCTTTGCTCAGCAGTAGAGGCATTAGTTTATTTTTATTTCTGAATACACATCCTGATTTTTCTTTAAGATGTTAGCAAATGGACAGAAAGCTTCAATTTAATTTTCATTTCATAAGCATGCCATTTTGTTCTTTTTTTGCAAGTTGCAACTAATGAAAGTGATGTGCTGATCTTTAACTGTTCTTATGAAGATATGTGCCTCACACTGTCGATGTGGTGGGAAGAAACCGGACAAAAAGATCATCAGGATGCTGTTAGGTCATGATGCACCATCTCCGCAGCAACGATTCAATGTGCAGTCTTCCATGCTTGCCTACTGTCGTATGGATCTGTATTTCATTCGTGATCCTATCAATCACCCCCTTTGTACGAAATGAATGATTGATGCAATCTGTTTCTTAACTGTGACCTTGCTATCCTTTCATACTGTGCAGTTTATTTGTCTTGTGAATACAGTCGGTGAATAATATTTGCCCAATCTATTGCTTTTACGTCATGCATGTATGAGATGGAACTCAACCAGTTGCCTGTGGATTGTTCAAAACAGTTGCCCATCAAATAAAGAATCTGATTACGATAGGAGGCAGGTTTTGGATAGTCTGGGTTGCGTCTCCAACCCATGCTTCAAATGGGGGTGTCCCATCCACCGTATGAATAAAATTTGTGACAAACTTGTTGGAGAGATGAATAGCGAAAGAGCAGGGAATATAGAAAGTTGGAGGATGAATAGCGTAGGGCAATTGCCTAAGGAAATAGTGGTTGGGCAGGAGATAATGGGGGCATATGTTGCTTATGAATATCTTAGCACTATCTATTCGCTATTTAACTCTAGCCTTATTTTCCCTACACAATCCCTATATTTTCTTTTATATTTTACTTTGAACCTTATTGCCATAGAATTGAGGCTAGATACGGTAAACATTTAGAGCTAATAGGGAACATGTCCCATGTTTTAGGGTGAATACACCCGCACCCTTTGACATGAAGAGTGAGGGTGAATTTAGTGGCAGCAGAGGGTGTTTTCAAGTATAGCCATGCGTCAGGAGAAGCATTATTAGGCTGTTGTAATTCCCTTTGTAACCTTTAGGCTCTTTTTGATTTGTGGTTTTGGTTGTAGTTGATTTATGGTTTTCATATGTTTTTAAGGGTATTGTGAAATTTAGATAATACATTTCCCATATTAAAATAGAGCCATCCTGAATGAATTCCAATTGCTTTAGTATTTGTTGTAGATAGGCCTCATCGGAGGTTGCAAAAAAAATATGTCCAGAATTTGCTCTGAACAACTATGTCTACGTTGGGTATATGGCTAATGCAATAGAGCAAAGTTATTTTATGATTGATCATCTATTGAAAAGATTAAAGAAAGCATTGCCTTGCCTGATATGGACAATTTTTAATGCTATGATATGCCATCAAAACTACACGGGGCTTTGCCCGCGTGAGTTCCGCTAGTACCTAATAGATGGCTGAAATCATTAAAAAATAGGGTGAGCGTTAATGATTATGCATCGTCCATCGTATGTTTGTTGTGTGTCTCCGTGAGATGATACACTGCGAATAGAATCCCTTGGTATGTTTGGGAATAGAATCCCATCATCGTCGCCGCACGCTCTTTGGCGACTATCGCCATCACGTCCCCGTGACTGCCGCAGCTGTTGCACGACCCCCTGGCGACCGTGGCCACACGCTCCCCAGTGACAGACATCGCCGCACGTCCGTGGCCACCGCCGCCGCTCCTACGCCGCCCCACGACGCACGGCGGAGATGTGTAGGCCCCCGACGGCGGCTGTGCGCTTCTCGGGGCACGTCGCCACGCTGTGCGGCCACCCGACGACCGTTGTTGTACACTCCTTGGTCGCTTGCCTCCTTTGCTCGGTGAGGTGGTTCGACACGCGCATAGAGCCTAACTGTAAGGAACCTAGGCCGAGAGGGGGGGTGAATCGGACTTCTAATTCAAATTTTAAACTTGTTTCAATGATTGCTTAGTCCGGTGATTACCCAAGCTATCGATTAATCCCTAATGTCTAGATGCGGAAGCGATCACAATAGAACTCAAGCGTCTACTAGGAGGCTCGATGGCACTCACATGCAAGCGATCAAGACAATATGCGTAATTAAACGAGTGAGATGAGGAGACGCAAACCAAGTTGTTTACCGAAGTTCGGTGCTCAACACATGAGCACCTACGTCTCCGTTGAGGAAACTTCTCACACAGAGAAGTCGGGACTTTCTCGTCCCTAGCCCTCAATTCACTCACGGTAGCTCTTCACCAACACATGGTAGGCGAGCTCCAAACCTTCACACAGAGGCGAGTTCTCTCACAAGCGAGAGCCCTCACACCCCACCGGCACCGACACACGGCACCGACCACCGACACACGGTGGATTTCGCCTCAACACATGAGGCACCTCCAACACATGGAGGATTTGGCTCCGACACACGAACACCGTGGCACCCCCGACACACGGAGATGGCCGCCGACACACGGCGGACTTGTGCCTCCAACGGATGGAGCGGATGTAGTCGTACGGTTGATGAAGCTCGTGGCGTGACGACGATCTCTCCGGCGGCGAAATCCCAAGAGCACAAGATCGAGATCGTCTCTCACCACTACCCCTTCTCTCTCCCCATGAAGACTAGGGCAAGAACACCATCGGAGATGGGGGCAAACAGCCTTTCTTTATATCAAAGAGGATTACAAGGTGGAACTCGACGAGAAGAACAAGTCTTGAGAAGATTATGGGTGTACAGGAAGTATCGCGTGTCATGCGACGATCTGGTCGTCGTCCGATGATCTTGGACGTGCCCTCTACACGCCGTAGGGGCTCGGTTTATATAGTGTTGAACAACCGACCTACCGGGGGTAGGGGCCCTGTTTATATAGTGCTGAGCAAACCGACCTACCGAGGGAATACCGGGCCGGGCTGACCACGAGTACGTAACGAACTCGACATGCCAAATATATCCCGAGGTAGATAAGGCATACTCCTAGTCTTGGGGATCACGACTCCTATTCCAATCCGGGAAACCACGTCCGGGTCTTCACGTAGCCGTGCAGAACTCTGTTCGAGTAGGACTCAAACAGGAATCCTTGGCCGTTACGCACCGTGCCAACCCAGAGGCTGTTCGGCAAGATGCACACGAGCCAGATAGAACCTTCCATGGAGCTGGGCCCTGGTAGGTTGTTCGATTGGGCCGTCAGGGAGTGGGCCATGGCAATGGGCCGTGATTTTATCCCCGACACAGCGGAGGGTGTTTCCAAGTATAGCCATGTGTCAGAAGAAGCATTATTAGGCTAGGCTGTTGTAATTCCCTTTGTAACCTTTAGTCTCTTTTGATTTGTGGTTTTGGTTGTAGTTGATTTGTGGTTTTAATATGTTTTTTAAGGGTATTGTGAAATCTAGACAATACATTTCACATATTAAAATAGAGCCATCCTAAATGAATTCCAATCTCTTCAGTATTTGTTGTAGATAGGCCTCATCGGAGGTTGCAAAAAAATATGTCTAGAATTTGCTCTGAACAACTGTCTACATTGGGTATATGGCTAATGCAATAGAGCAAAGTTATTTTATGATTGATCATCTATTGAAAAGATTAAAGAAAGCATTGCCTTGCCTGATATGGACAATTTTTAATGCTATGATATGTCATCAAAACTACATGGGGCTTCGCCCACACGCGAAGCGCGTGAGTTCCCCTAGTACCTAATAGATGACCGAAATCATTGAAAAATAGGGCGAGCGTTATTGAATGTGCATTGTCCATCGTATGTTTGTTGTGTGTCTCCGTGAGATGATACACTGCGAATAGAATCCCATGTTATGTTTGGGAATAGAATCCCATCGCACGCTCCTTGGCGACCGTCGTCGTCGCGTCCCTATGACTGCCGCAGCTGTTGCATGAGACCCTGGCGGCCGTGGCCACACGCTCCCCAGTGATAGCCTACGCCACCCCATGACGCACGCCAGCGCTGTGTAGGCCCCCGACGGCGGCCGTGCGCTTCTCGGGGCATGTCGCCGCGCTGTGCGGCCACCCGACGATCGATGCTGTACGCTCCTTGGCCGTTTTCCTCCTTTGCTCAGTGAGGTGGTTCGACACGCACATAGAGCCTAACGTCTTGTGCTTCCCGATGGATACCGACTCGCACTCCTCGAAGCGTCGAGCACCGAGGTGTCGTTCTCCTTAGTTGCCCGCCTCCTCTGCTTGGCAAGGTGGTCCTCCTAGAGGTTGCTGTAGCTATAGTTGTTGCTCATCGTCGCAACAGCTGGTGTACGAGGTCATCGAGGCCCTCGTACGATTGCGGCACTTCTGGCGGTGCTGGGCACTGACAACTACAACGCCGATTTTCATGATCACCTCCTCGTACAATCGGGAATAGACCATAGGAATCAGAATAAATCATCGGGAAGTCAATAAAGTGGGGTATCAACCCTCAAAGATTGAGATCTTATAAACACCGTTGGATATGATTAGATCAATGGTCAAATAATAGTTAGCGTGCATGCTAAAAAACTTCTAAAAAAATATATAAAGCCTTGGCGCATAGACACCCTTATCCCTACGCCCTCCTAACCTGTAACCCTAACCGACACACATTTCTCGTCTCCATTCAAATCTACTCTCCAACTTGCCAGTCGTTGCCCCTCACTCCAAGTTCACTGGCCAGCAGCGTTGCCCTGCTCCCCTGCTCACTACCTTGCCGCCCCCACCTCCCCTGATCGTGGACTCACTGCCTCCTCGCCCCCCAGCTCACCACCGCCATCCCACACCACCATGGTTGCACGTACGACACCACCGCCATGTTTGACTGCTAGTCGCCCCACCTCCCAACATGTTTTATTTTAGATTTGAGACTTGAACATTGGTTTATAAGTGTCAGATTTGAGACTTGGTATATGGTACTATGGTTAATGGTTGTCAGGTTGAACTTCAATTTAATAGAATGTGTCCTGTGTGGTTTAGTTGTTGTAACTTAAATTTTTAGAGTCGTTTGTGTGCTTATATATGTAATTAAATGTCTGTGATTGAACTTTTCAAATTCCCTAATGTCAACAAAATTACATGTTTGATTGTCAATTTTTTTGTGTTAGGCGTGTGTAGTGTGCTTTGTGAATTGTGTGGTGGCTAGGCATGGGTATCCGCCATGCTTGAGTATGGGTATGCATATGTACCCGTAGGTATGCCATCCCTAAGACGAGGAAGGTGACTAAGATGAGGCTAGTGTGGTGGAAGGGGCATGGGTGAGGGAGAGGTGTCTTGAGCAGTAAGGCCTAGATAAGTATAGGTCAAGGGGTGGACACGACTTGGGTGACAAATTGAGCTAGCCAAATTGGCCAGAGTTAGTAGGACGAATTAAATCGGTCCACACTGTTCACTGAATAAGCAACCTAGGTCAAGGCCTCAACCCCCCGAGCTGGCTCAATTCATATAGTGGCTGGTCCGCCCAGTACGGTTAGGCCCAGTTTGGCTTGTTACCATAGCTCACATATTTAATTTAAAATATACATTTATATATTTATTTTCTTATGATATATAATTTATTTCTTCATTTTCCAATTCAAGTTTACTAAACATAATAACTTTTCTTTATTTTTATATACACCTTTTCGAAAATAGGTAGTTCTAGTTATAACAGGACCAACCCAATTTGATCCGGTTATTATATTACTATGCTTGAACCCAGACTCCAAACTATTGGTCCATTAGGCCTGGTTTGTCTAGTAACCGGACTAAGCAGACCCTAGTTTGGTCGATTAGCCAGGCAAGACACAAAGGCAACTAGGCTGAGCAGGCCCTGGTTCGGCCCATTGGCCGATTCTAGTGTGAGGCGCGCACAAAGACAACTAGGGTTAGGGGTGTAAATGGGTTAGGTAATATCGACCCGTACCCGTTCGAAGAAACTTTTACTCGGAAAAAATGGTATGGGTCGGGTATTTTCCTGTCGGGTACAAGTTCGGGTAATACCCTGAAATTGTACACTCGTGTACAGATCGGGTATGGAAAGAGGGGTACCCGAACAATTACCCGGAATTTCGGGCCGGGTACGAGTACCCGAATATTTGGTATTATCGGGTACCCAGGTATTCTACATAGGCACAACACTCCGACGGAGGCCCAGCCGGCCAGCCCAATTAGAGCATCCTCAGCGGGCTCGGTATTTACTGTAGCTACAGTATGCGCGGGCAAAAAATTCAAAAACAGCAAGAGACGAGGGCAACGCGGACAGGCCGGCGTGGCTGTCAAACGCCTGATGCATGGGCTTGATACAGCCCCTGTGGATATATCATCCCTCACCTCTCTGTCACTCCCATCCTAATCCTAACCCTAGCCCTAACCCTAACACGCCATCGCCTGTTGTCCTACCCCAGCGCCACCGCCGCCGCCTCCTCGAGCCCTCATGCAGTTGCCTCGGGCTTGCGCTGCCGCCGCCTCAGACCTGCGCCGTCGCTGCCTCGATGGTTGGCCCACATGCCGTGGTGATACAGCTAGCTTCCCCCACTTGCTCATCCTCCTCAAGGTGCTGCTGCTATGGAGGTTTGATTTTGTACGAAATCAACTCGTAGCATGGGCGCTTCGTTCGTTCAGCGGAGGTGGCAGCAGCAAGGATGCTTCGTTGATTCAGTGGAGGTCGCCGGAGGCAGCACGATACTTGGTTGATCCAGTGGAGGTGGAGGCCGCAGGATACTTCGTTGAATTAATTGGAACTTGTTAGCTGTTGGAGCTCATGGTGTTGCTGCAGTACAAAATTATTCAGAATAGGCACGAACTCGATGGCATTGATTTCAGAAATGCACATGTACATGATTGCCTTGTGCCCTGGAGCTAGGTGGTCTGAAGCTGTATTAAATTGATTGCAGTATGAAATTAGCATTGTAATTGGCTTATGTTATTGCTCTGTTAACAATGCATTGTGCTCCAGATGCGTTGAAATTTGCCAAGCCTGAATATCAAGGTGGAATTCAGTTAAAGATACTGGAAGCCTGAATGCTTCCGGTACATATCTGCTCAATTGATCACTAATATTTTCAAGATCAACATGGCTTGTTTAATATTTGTTTAGTGCGCTTTATGTTGCTATTCATGTAAATTTTTCTTATCCTAGCGTAGAATTTGATAATCTGGTTGAGCTTGTACTCATTACGCATAAGAGTTTATTTTGCTACAAAAACATAATGTACTTATAGTGCTATATAATTTGACAGGTTGATCAAACTCTATACTTATCATTTGTATACCCCGCAACTATGGTTTCATTCCAAAAGGACCCTTTGTGAAGACAATGAATCTAGGTAAGATGAAATTTTCACACGTTTTTTATTCTAGGTAATTTGCATATATACTGTCCGCTAAGTACCCATTATTCGTATTGTACCCGTTCATATAATACCCGAAATCCGTTATGTACCCGTCAGTTAATACCCGTTACGTTTACCCGTACCCTACCCGGTTTTTAAGGGGTTGTTTGCTTGGCTGTAAAATCCCTAGCCTGGCTCCTTAGATGCAGGCACCGCATGTTTAGATGGTTGAACCACTGTTGCAGCCATGTTCCATCCGTGCAAAATCACTGCAGCGACCAGGACCAAGAGGAACGGTGAAATCGAGCGTTCCTCCTGGGCCTGGCTTCGCTCATGCAGGCTCACACGGCCGGGAGTGACGGCGGGTGTGGCCAGGAGTGACAGCGGCAGGTGCGGCTAGGAGCAACGGCAGCGGTGGCAGGTGCGGCCGGGAGCAACGGCGGCGACATGTGCGGCCGAGAGCGACGACGGCATCACCGGATCCAACAAAGACAAGCCATCACGGCGTCGAATCTGGACGAGGCGATGAGCGGCGACATCGGATCCCATGAGGGCAAGCCACTATGATGCTACCAAGGTGCGGTCATGCATGATTGGTTCGTGTATGACATTTGCTTTCTCCTCCTCGCGCTCTGCTACCTCCTCGCCTTGCTCGTCACCGGCGAGGTCACCGTCTAGGTCTCGTCTCGCTTGATGACCTCGTCGAGCCGCTCTTCCTCGATGGCGTCCCGCCGCTGTCAACGCGTTCGAAGACGATGACGAGCTCCAGCTCCCCATTGCGAACTCAACTCCATTGCCTCGTCGCCGTGCCGGTCCTCGTTGTGACCTGGGCCTCCTCGCATCAGCATGGCGTCACCGTCCTCCTCACCGATGCGGTAACCGGCGTCCTCCAGAGTGCAAGTAGTGCACAAGCGTGGCCTGCGCAGAGACACCCACAACTTGTTTGATGAAATGTTAGCATATATGTTCAACTCATTCATACAATCAAACAATTGTCTACGACAACCAGACTCAAGCAAGCAAAACACACTCTACTTGCATGAGCTCATCCAGGCTCACTCCAACCTGGCTAGCTTGTACGAGCCAGGCTGAGATGAGATTGCAACCAAACATGTCCTAACTACACATACTTGTACTCGTACCTCGTATCTGTATTTGAGAAAAATAAATAGAGGGTACCCAACAGTACCCTATCTGTTTTCACCCCTAACTAGGCTACGGCCCACGAGCGGAGACATCTGAGGTGAGCGGCGACAGGAATCCTGAGGGCAATATGGACGTTGTGACTTATGAGAAAGAAACGCCAGGAAAATCACAAGATTCCAGGCTTCCAGCACCAACGAGAGCTTCAGGTGGCCAATATGACGGCACCATTGAATGCTATGTCTACGACTGCGATCACAGGATTGCATGAGGGCATGGCGTCAGTGTGTCACTGGTTAACACAGCAAACGATATCGTACAGGAGAAGCAGTGCGACACTCTAAGGCCTATCCAGAAAAGAAATCTTTAAAAATATGTAAAAATATATTCAATTTAACTGAACTTGACGCTTGGTTCTGTTTTCTGAGAAAGAAAATGGGCAAAGGCGGGAGCAAGAAAAGGATTTCTTCCTATTAGGAAGGGTTGCTGGTCTTCTTAATCTTCTATTGGGCACAAGAAAAAGGCTTTTTTTGCGATCAAATGCACTTGAGCTACTAACTAAGTAAGGCGACTGCACCAAAAGATGTGCATGTGTCAGTAGGCCATTGATCAACAAAAAGTGAAGTGCCAAACGATGAAGAAGAACACTTGAAACCTCGCCTGGCACTGAACCCGCCTGGCTAACCTGATAGATTATATCTATCAGCTAGCTTCCCCTAAGAAAAACAACAGTTCCACAGATATGTTCTGTTCTTTGAAACACGAGGGCAGTAGCATATTCATAGGAGAGCTTTGTACTTGAAATTAGTAGTCCTGGAACGTCCGAGGCCTCAATTCTCCAGCGCGTAGAGATGCAGTCCGTCTACTGGTTCAGGACAGTAAGGCGACGTTCGTATGCTTACAAGAGACTAAACTGGCGCAGGTCGATGATTCCATCATCAGGGATAGTATCGGCCCTGGTTTTGTCAACAACTATTGCTTCCTTCCGGCTCAGGGTACTAGAGGGGGGATAGTTTTGGCCATCACGGATAGCTCTTTCAAGATGGTGAATGTGGCCCTTTCGGATTTCACCCTAACCTGCGTTATTAGGAATACTCAGAACCAAGATGAGTGGTCTTGGACAGGTGTTTATGGGCCTCAGTCTCTTGTTGACAAAAGGAGGTTCCTGTTAGACCTTCGACGTCTCAAAGGTTGTGTAAATCGTGCGTGGCTCGTTGTTGGCGATTTCAACTTGGTGAGAGCCCCGCACGAGAAAAGCTCAGGCCTGAATCTTAATAGTGCCCTAATGAGAGAGTTCAATGCGACGCTTGATGCAATACAGTTAAGGGAGATTGATCTTAAGGGGAAGCGTTTCACTTGGAGAGGGAGCGGGCATGGTGATTCTGCAACCATGACTAGGATTGACAGGTGTTTCGCAACCCTGGATTGGGACCTCCTCGTGCCTGATAGAGAGCTCCGGCCATTGTCATCCTTGATCTCTGATCACTCTCCGCTCCTGCTCATCTCCACTGTGCCGTCTCACAGGTACCGGGGTTTCCGTTTCGAGAGCTTTTGGCCAAGGTTGCCTGGGTTTGCCGACGTGGTCAGATCGGCTTGGGAGGCAGATGTGGTGTACAACGGGGCTCTGCGACGGCTATCCTGCAAGTTAAATAGAACGGCCAAAGCACTAAGACTGTGGAGCAAAAATCTAATAGGCCCAGTCAAACTACAGCTAGCCGTCGTCACCGAAGTTATCTTCAGGTTCGATAAAGCAATGGAGATGCGAGAGCTTTCACTCCCTGAAATCGGTCTTTATAAAGACCTGAAAAGCAGGGCTCTAGGCCTCTCCGCGGTTGAAAGGTTGAGAAAGAGGCAGCAGTCTAGGGCTAAATTCCTTTCTGAGGGGGATGCCAACACGAAGTTCTTCCACGCCTCCGCCTCCGTGGCACAGGGTCGTACCAGGATCTCGCGCTTGCAAACCGACCAAGGCATCTTGTCCGAGGCCTCAGATATCGAGCATGCGTTTCACTCTCACTTTGGCGACCTTCTTGGTTCCTACAAAGAGAGGTCCCACACCCTTAACTGGGACGTGCTTCAGTTTCAGCAGGGTGTTTTGAATGATTTAGAATCGCCTTTCTTGGAGGAGGAGATACATGATGTCGTCACGCACCTACATTCGGAAAAAGCCCCTGGTCCAGACGGTTTCATAGGCCTTTTCTACAAATTATGCTAGGACATCATTAAGGCTGATGTGGTGGCGGCTTTCCAGGATCTCTGGCACTGTAGGGCAGACGGCTTCATACATTTAAATTGCGCCCATATTGCACTTCTGCCCAAGGGACAAGGTGAGCCTTCCGTCGCTGCTTTTAGGCCGATAAGCTTAATGCATAGCTTCGGCAAGCTCTTCTCCAAGGTCCTAGCGAACAGGTTGTCTCCACATCTGCATCAGATGGTTTCCCCAGCTCAAAGTGCTTTCATTAGGGGGAGGTCGATTCAAGACAACTTCCTTTGGGTTAGATCGAGCGTGCAGCACCTGCATAGGAAAAAGGTGCCGTCGCTTCTAATGAAGTTGGACATCCAGAGAGCTTTTGACTCAGTGAGTTGGGAATACCTTCTGGAGGTCTTACAGGCTTTCGGGTTCGGACAGCGCTGGCGGGATTGGCTCGCCATCTTGCTAAGAGATTCCACCTCAAAGGTCTTGGTAAACAGCTCGCCGACTAGAGCCCTCACTCACCGTAGGGGTCTAAGACAGGGTGACCCGCTATCCCCTTTGCTGTTCATTTTAGCCATGGAGCCTTTAGCTTCGCTCCTTCGCTTGGCTGAAGAGAGAGGTGTCTTTCAACCCATCCCCCATAATCCGGCTAGGCTAAGAATTTCGCTTTATGCGGATGACGTCATGGTGTTGATCAGGCCGCAGGCTTCAGAGGTGCAGGCCATTTGTCAGATATTCAAGGCCTTCCAAGGAGCATCCGATCTGGCCGTCAATTGGGCCAAAAGCGAGGTCTTCCCAATTAGGTGCGATCAGCGCATCGAGGGGTGGCTCCGTAATGACATCCCGGCGCAAATCAAGGGGTTCCCTTGCAGTTACCTAGGGTTGCTCCTCAAGCCAACTAAAACTAAGAAGCAAGACGAAGTGGCTATAATTGAAAAGATTAGGTGCAGGTTGGCGACTTGGAAGGCCAAGCTCCTATCAAAGGAAGGCCGCCTGGTTCTTGTCAATTCTGTCCTCTCTTCTATGGCGGTCTACCATATTATGGTTTTCGAGCTCAGTTCGTGGGCAATCAGGAAGATTGACAAAATAAGGCGGTCCTTTCTTTGGGGCGGTGAAGACGACTGCCAAGGTAGCAAATGCCTGGTCAATTGGGCAACGGTGTGCAGGCCAAAAGAGCTGGGAGGTTTAGGCGTCAAGGACTTAGGAAGATTTGGCAGGGCATTGCGTCTACGTTGGATGTGGCATGCTTGGGATTCTCCACCCAGGCCGTGGACTAACTCCACGATCTGTTTCCCTACCATGGATACCACTCTTTTTTGGGCGGCCGCGGAGCTTATCTTGGGGGATGGTTGCAGGGCATCTTTTTGGACCTCACCATGGATGCAAGGTTCTTCGCCATGTGACGTCGCACCGCACTGTTATAGGCTGGTGAGAAGGACTCGCCTTTCGGTGCACGACGCGATCAATAATGGTCGGTGGATGATACCGTTAAAAAGAATCAGCACGGCGCAGCAGGTTCGCGAGTTTGTAAGCCTTTGGTCGGCTGTAAATCAAATCGTTCTTCGTCCAGGAGTTTCAGATTCAGTTCGTTGGAAGTTTACAGCTTCAGGGCTATACTCGGCACACTCGGCATATTCCATTCAATTCCTTGGGTCGACACAGCCTCACGATTTTTCTCGCATTTGGAATGCAAAGGTCCAGAGGAAATGTCGTTTCTTTTTCTGGCTTTTGATTCGACATAGGCTGTACACGGCAGATCGCCTATCTTTGAG
This sequence comes from Raddia distichophylla, assembly GCA_005191435.1. NCBI lineage: Eukaryota > Viridiplantae > Streptophyta > Magnoliopsida > Poales > Poaceae > Raddia > Raddia distichophylla. The sequence goes on from SPJY01001677.1 coordinate 1,399,305, forward strand.
AGGATGGCCGTGCAATCCGCTCTGTGTGTTGTGCACTGCTAGCCAAGAGAGCCACAACCATCTGTTTTGGGAGTGCTCTTTTGCGAGGCAAGTTTGGCATGCGATGGCGCCTTTTCTTCCTGCCACCAAGGTTGACAGTCCAACAGTTCCTTCAGTTGGGCGGTGGTGGGATCAATTGTCCGGGGGGAGAGCTGTCAGACGTTTCGAGGACGGAATTATCATTGCAATTTGTTGGAATCTTTGGAAAGAGAGAAATGCAAGGATTTTCCGACATGAGGACTGTTGGCCAGATGACGTTGTGCGGAAAATTAAAAGTGAAATAGGGTAACCCGTGTGTCGTGCAGGGCTTGTTGTGTTGTGTGCTGTGAACGGTTGTGGGTTGTGGGCAATGCCCTTGTGACTTACACTTTGTTTTCGCTCTTCCTCTATTAATGAATTGGGCACCTCGCCTATTTTCAAAAAAAAAAAATTAGTAGTCCCGGTAGTTGAAAAAAAGCTCTGAATACAGATTCAAAGCATCAAGATAGGTAGTCCGATCATTAGTTGGGCTTGCTTAGCTTACCAAGCTAGCTTACTAAGAGCTATAGAGTCCTTACATTAGTCCTGCTCCTGCTCCTCTTGATTTCTTGTTCTTGATTGATCGCCAGCCGCCGCCACCACCTCCTGCTGCGGTGTGCGTTCGTTTCTTGGGGGAAAAATGGGTTCTTGGCTTCTTGGTCCTGCTCCTAGCCACCACCTAGATACGCACGCGTAGGTCGCTGCATTGCCCAATCGAGGCGCCAAGTTCGGGGAAAGATTTGCCGCCCCCATTGATGAATGCCGGACCGCTCTAGCGCGCACTGATCTGGGGGTAGGTCCAGGGGTGGATAAATATAATATAAAATGTAAAGAAATTTTAGCAAGATAGAATAGAGCATACAACTAATAATGTTACAGGGAGTGTATTGTGTATTTAGGGTCAGTGAAGATTGCAAGCATAGAATACAAAATGAAACACACTAATCCAGTAAAAAAAGCAAATCAAATTGAGTTAAAAAAAGAACAATCAGGTTTATTGCAAACCCAACAAGAAAGAAAGTCTGCATTACTGTTTTTTTTACACGCTTGCTTCGGACTGTTGATTGGCCCTTGCAAGACAAATCAATCAATTTCCTCTCATAAAGATCAGCCCTTTTTTGTTTTGAGGATCAGCCCAATTTAACAGCCCATGCTCACTGCAGTCTGCAGACAGCAGATGTGCGCAAAATCGTGATGTAAAAAGAAGGCGTGCCGAAGTAAATTAACTGGATAATATCATGGAGGAAAGGGCAAAACTTATTAGCTTCGTCACATGAAGCTGGGCACTATGACACATCACACTACCCATGAAAAAAGACGAAGAACTGCAATGGAGACGTACAGCGAGCTCGCCACAGGAGCCGAAAAATGGAAACTTGGGACCCGAGCTTGCTGGTTTGCTTCCATCTTGGCTTATTGTCATCTCGTCTCGGATTCCTCCGCCGGCGTCTACTTCTTGTGGAGCACTTGCACGGTGCCATCCTTCTTGGCGACGATCACCGAGGTGGCCATGCCGAGAAACATGCCGTGCTCGACAACGCCGGTGATCTGGAGCAGGCGGTCGCTGAACTCGCGCAAGTCGCCGTGTATGCCGTCCTCGAAGAACATCTCCACGATGTAGTTGCCGTTGTCCGTGACGAAGGGCACCTCCTGCTCGCCTCCGTCCTTGGGCATGGCCGTCCTGAGCCTGGCGTGGAAGCCGGGCAATTTGTCGAACACCTTGCGGATGTGGCCGAGGGTGTGGGCGCAACCGAAGGGGACGACCTCGACGGGCACGGCGCCGGTGCACCCGAGGCGGGGGACGAGCTTGGACTCGTCGACGATGACGACGAAGCGGGCCCCGGCGCCCTCGATCATCTTCTCGCGGAGGAGCGAGCCGCCGCGGCCCTTGACGAGGTTGAGCTCCGGGTCAACCTCGTCGGCGCCGTCGATGGAGAGGTGGATCTCCGTGGCCGCCCCGAGCGGGAGCATGGGGATCCCGACGCGGGCCGCGTGCGCCTCCGTCTTGAGGGAGGTGGGCACGCCGGCGACGCCGCGGACGGCGCCGCCGCGGAGGAGGTCGCCGAGGCGGTCCAGCGCGTGCGCGGCCGTGGAGCCCGTGCCGAGCCCCAGCGTCATCCCGGGCTCCACCATCTCCACCGCGCGGTGCGCCGCCACCCGCTTCAGGTCCTCCTGCGTCGGCGCGGGCAGCCGGGAGGGCGGGGCGGCGCTGCCCATGGCGAGGCGCGGGGATTCTTGGGGATTGGGGGTGGGAATGCGAACGGGAGGTGGGGGATTTTGGGGGGAGGAATTTGGTTTTAGGGGAGATTTTTTTTTCCTTTTGGAAAGGGAAGGAGGCGGGAAGACGGCAGAGGCGAGGAGTGGAGGGATAGAGAGAATCGCGCAGTGGAGAGAGAGGAGAGTGGGGAGAGTGGGCTTGGCTAGCTACGCGGTGTCGAGGAGCATTTATGGGGAATCATGGGAATGCGTGAAAGACAGCACGGCCTTAAAGTATTGGGGAAAAATAATATTTTTAGTCAGCCGGTTCAAGGCAAAAGAGAGAGAAAAACACAACACTCCTCCGGTGACAAAAATGGAATACCGCATAAAATTTACTCGTTTGTTTTAAAAGCATTTTAAAACCTAAACTTCTTGATTTTTACCAATAATTTATTCAACGATATATTAGATTTTGTTGTACACAGATAATTAGATTTGTATTTAAAAATATTTTATAATTGTTATAATCTTATAATTACAAAAAAAATCAGAGAAATCAAACATCAAAATATCGTTTTGAAAATCATGCCAAGTCAAACCATGTCTTATATATGTTTGGACGGAGGGAGTATTTTGATTTGGCACAAGGATTAATATTTTGATGAATTTGAAAAACAGACGAGGAAAAATGACTTACATTCTATATAATGTTCTAAAAAAGATTAGATAATATGAGCACATTCGGTTTGTTACCATACTTAACCATAGTTTTGTGCCACAAGTATGAGGTGCTATAACAATTGTGGCATCCAAAATGATTATTATACATGTGGCAAAACATCGCTAGAAAATAAGTCCATGACAAGTGGAGCAGGAAGCTAATTTTTTATGACAAGTCTTATCTTCGACAATCGACAAGAAATGGGCTAACTAGTTGTGGCCGCCTAACTTGTGGTGTGGCAAGTTATGACTTCAAACTAAACATGTCCTACTTTTATTTGTGTGCTAATAAATTAAAATAGAAGCGGATGAATTAAAAGAAACTGGTTTTGAGAGTTTTTTAGATCCGCTTCTCGAAGTTGGTTTTTTATTTATATTATTTTTATGAGCATTTAGAAATAGCTTAATTATAAAAGGTCTACGAGTAATCGACAATTTTTCCCTCAACACATTGTCATTAATTATAAACAAACATTTTATAGAAATTATACCCAAAATTTGATGGCAAAATTGATTATATGCCCTTTTGAGTTCTTGAGCAATTTTTGGCAGCCATCTATGTGAAAAGACCCCCTACCCCTCCATCTAGGGGTGAAGTCGGATGGTATTTGGAGAATTTCTTTAACTTTTTCACTCGATAAAAATACAAATATAGTAGTTTTCTTTCATCCAAATCCATATTCATGTCTTTTTAAAGAAGTTTGTTAATACGAATAAATATATCCAGATCATATTAGTTCTAAATCTATGGTTTTACATAGCCAACAATAGCTCCCGGATAGCACCGCTATAGTTTTTTTGGACGTAAAATGCTTTGTTAAAGACTAAAATTCCACGAACACAACTATGCCCGCTACAGTCGCTAAGTTGGCTGCTATTTCAGCTATTTTAATCACTACGCTACTTTTTTTAAAAAATGGAAATCCACCATTAGTTATGTGTTTAGTTATGATCTACCTCATTCTTACATCATCTAACCTTACAATATGATACTATTAATATATAATAAATAAATAATCACTTAGTTAAGTTTTCTCTATAATAAACTTGTAGAAAAATAAATCACAATCACTTATTCTACACATTAGTTATGGTTATATGGATATTCATTAAAACTACAAGTATTGTTAAAGTAAAATGTACGTTTCTCGTTTAGTTGGATGTGACTAATATTAAAATAGTTTTATATTAGAATGATATATAGGATAGTTTTTGTAATGACTTTTACAACTTCTTTCATGCCTCGTTGTGAAACCACGAAAAACACAATTTAAAACCTTGCCTAAATCAGATTTGAATAACTGGTTTTTTCTGATTTACATTAACCTTGCCTAAATCAGATTTGAATAACTGGTTTTTCTGATTTACATTAAAGTTGACATTCTTAGAGCATGTACAAGGGTTAGAGAGCAGTTGTCTCTAATTATTGCCATGTCATGAAACAACATTAGAGATAGGATACATAATGGTATAGATGACTGTATGTTTTTATAGATAATTTGCTGATATACAAAGCTTCTTAATTCTCGGGTAGAATTGACTTTTGATTTGGAGACGGCTCAAATATGTATGCATGCTCTCTTTTCTCAAACTCATCAATTAGTTTATACTCCCTCTGTTCCGTTTTATTAGGCGCATTTTTTTCTTCGCTAAGACCAACACGTAATTAATCACCATCATTAGTAGCCTGCGCAGCCCCTTGGTAATAACGCATGCAGCATGCATTGCGCAGAGCGCGCCCGCGTGCGGAGCCACGCGTCAAAAATTTCTGCATGCCCTCGTGTGCAGTGCTCTAGAATATGTATCGCCTGTGTACTGCCTTGCATGCGTGAGCATTGTCAAAGTCAGTTAATGCATGCGCCTAACAAAAAGGAATGTTTAGAAAAATTCTATGCGCCTAAGAAAACGGAACGGAGGGATTGCATATACAATGTTAGAGATGGCTGCACGTTTTTATGGTACTGCGACACTGCTCGTCGTTTTGTGCTGACGCTACCACGCCGCAGCGCCCACGGGCCCCACGCTGTCGCCGCCTGTCCCTCGCGCACCGTCAGCCCGCCCACCCTGGCCAATGCGACGACGCCACGTGGCCGCCCGCTCTGGCCCCCGTGCCGTTTCCCGCCAAGCGCTCGGCGTGGCGACGGCTACGGTTAACACATGGCAGCGAACTGGGTAGGCCAATTCGTTCGGTTTGCTTTTTTTATACCCGTTGCGAATATAGTCGTTTGAACCTTTAAAAATTCATACAAAATAGAAAAAATTCCAAAAAATCTCAAAATTTCTCCTATAAATAGGTACCCACCCCCTCTTATGCCAACCACTCCTCCAACACATTCTCTCTTGTGTCTCTTGTGTGCATTGCGTCTTTGCAATTTCTGAGCTAGAAAAGCGTTGCTAATTGCAAATTTGGGCAAAGTTAGAAATATTTCTTACTTTCATATTTGTCGGTGTGATCCTGTGTGGTTATTATATTTTCGTATATTTGTTTGCTATATATTCGATTTGTGTATTGTGATTCTAAATTAAGTATTGTTTTGTTATTTCATGTGTAGACAGCTTCCCGAAATGGCTGATGGTCATTCTCCGTACGACGAATTCCCCCTTAGCCAGTTCGGATTAACACCGGATGACTACAACCAATCGGTCAAAGTCTACCGGAATCGGTTCAAAGAAACAAAAACTACCAGAACCGAGGATCATCCCTATGGTTCCGGATCCGGTTCAACTTGTGCGCGCTTCCGGCTCCGATACCATTGGATTGAAGCGGGCTCGACTGAACCGGTCGGATGTGTGGAACGACTACGAGGAGTTGAAGCACCTTGTGAACGGCAGGCTAGTGAGCTATGGGGCTAAATGTAAAATTTATGGACAGGAGTTATCGGCGCCGACGGGCTCGGGTACGGGACATCGAAAGAGGCACGCTGCGACATGTAAGAAGAAGAAATGTGTTCAAATGAGACAGCAACAGTTGAGCTATAACCCTGATATGGTTTAGTAAGTAACTGGGAGTATAATGCCGAGATAGCTAGGAAGGCGTTGTGCCAATTAATTGCTTCTGAAGATTTACCTTTAGGCTTTGCTAATTCTCCTGCTTTCGAAGAATATATTAAAACTGCTCATAATCCTAGTTATAGTAGTGTTTCTTGTCAAACAACGACTAGAGATTTGAAAAATTGTATACCACCAACAAATTAAAGTAAAAGGAACAATTTAAAACATGCACATTTTCTGTTTCGTTAGCCTCGGACATATGGGCTGGTAGGGCTAAAGAATATTATGTAAGTGTCGTTGCTCATTATGTTAACCTAAACTGGCAAATAGAAAAAGAGTAATTGCTCTTCGCCTTCTTGATGTTAATCACACCGGCAAAAATATTGTTGATTGAATCAAAAATGTTGTTCAAGAATTTGAAATAACTGATAAAATTTTTGCTATTACCTTGGATAATGCATCTGCTAATACTAATGCCATGAATATTTTGAAACCTGTTTTATCTACGTACGCTGAATTTTTTAAATGCATCAACGTTGTGTATGTCATATTATTAATTCAATTGTTAAATGTGGTTTAAAAAGATTGCAACCTTATCTCAAGTTATTCGGGATGTCATCTCATTTTTAAATAGTTTTAACACAAGAATTGCTACATGAAAAAACTATTATCGTGCGTCATCTATTTAGGCTTGGAAATTTGGCTTAGAAATGCCTATTAGGTGGAATTCCACCTATCTTATGTTGCAGCATATATTACCATATAGATAGATTTTTGAAGTTTTTATTAACACTCAGTATCCAACTCAAGATGGAACACCACTTTTGACTCCACAGGTTTGGCAGGTACTTACTCATTTACATTTATTTCTTAAGATTTCTTATGAAGCTATCGTTAGCGCTTCTACTGTATATGAGCCTACATCTTCTTCTATTATTATGTCCATTTATTACATTGCTAATCAGTTAAAAATGTTTGAAAATGATCCTATTTTATTTGATGCAGATAGCCATATGAAAGCTAAATATTTGAAATACTGGAGAGATGTTACATTCTTATATTCTTTTGCTTTTCTCTTAAACCCTAGAGCTAAACTTCCTGTATTAACTAATGCTCTAACACAACTTGATGTTGCTACTGGAGTAGATTATTCAAATTATTTTCAAGAAGTTAGAAGTAAGCTTAATGATTTGTATAGAAAATATGAAAAAAAAGTATGCAGGAGTTCGTCCACCACGACCACCACCAGTTCAATAGACGGGGAGAAAGATGTCATTTTGGAAGACTATCACGGGTAAAGACACTTCAAGTTCTTCGGACAGTGCAACTCGCCCGACTACACAGGTATCACACGAAGCTGTTGGCGAGCTTGCCTCCTATCTAGCAAAAGACGTCGTCGACTTCCAGGAAGAAGAGTTTAATATTCTTCTATGGTGGCAGCATCATAGTGGAACATATCCGGTGCTATCCATACTAGCACGGGATGTGTTAACTGTTCTGGCCTCCACAGTTTCTTCTGAGTCCGCTTTTAGCTTCGATGGGAGAATACTGGAGGAGAGACGGACTTCCCTCCATAGGACATGGTCGAAATAGTACTAAGTACAAAGGATTGGGCATTAACCGAAAGACGACAGCAAAACATCATCACCGAGAGACAAAATCAAGAGTTGGCGGCTGCATTCGGAGGCTTAGAACTTGATGAAGATTGAAGAAGGCCCCAAAATTTTTTATGCTTATATTGTAGAGCTTTAGGCTGTACTCTTTTTTCTTTACCAATGTTTTCTTCAGTGTTCACCTAGTCGCTAGTCGGTAGTCAGTCGGTTACCTAATGACTAGCGACTAGGCGGACTAGTCGGAGACTCCAATATAGCCAGTAAGAAATATTAATACAAATAAGCATAAACATAAATACAGAAAATAATAATACAAGTCACACACTGACACACATAAGACATCGCTGGAGCGTGGCGTCGTCGCTGGAGGGTGGAAGAGGGAGGCGGCGGCGCTTGAGGAGACGGAGGGAGGCGTGGCGAGGGAGCACGGCCACCGGCTACTGCCTAACCCTAGTTTGGTCTACAGTATATAAGTGTATTAGACTATTAGTGTACTAGTAACTAGTGTGTGACTGTGTACGCACCTTGTCATTATCCTAGTCGGCCCGACTAAATGACTAGTCGCCGACTTGGACTGACCGACTAGCACCGACTAGTCTGATTTTGACCGACTTTGACCGACTAGGCGGTCTGACTGACTAATCCACTGACTAGGCCATAATCAGTGCGGATTGCCACCGACTAGCGATTAGTCGTCGACTAGTCGTGCTAGTCGGCCGACTAGGCGAACACTGGTTTTCTTAAATTGAGTTTTTACTTGGTGAAGTTTTTAACGAGGCAGCCATGTAAATACATATTTATAAAAAAGCTCTGCAATACATTTTAAATATTTCTCCATATATATTTGAATTTTTTAATTAATTATATGAATTATGGTTCACATTTCTGAATTTCTTGGATTTTTTAATTTTTTACATATTACACGAAAACCGGGCCAACCGGGCCAAACGAACCAGGTCCGGCCCGGTTCGTTTGGTTCAAGCAGCGAACCTAAGCTGGGCTGGGGACTCGGGCTGTTGGTTCGTTTGGCCCGGTTTGCATAGTAACCGGACCGTAAACCGAACCGGGCCTAACGATTTTTTTCTCCCCATTTCTACAATACAATTTTTTTTGGCTTGTTGTTTTTTTATCTCAAATAAGCATACGAAAACTCTAAAAAAATAAATCAAATAAACTGAACCTAGCTCTCGAGGCCAACTTGGGAGCTCTAAAAGTATAGAAAGTAAGTAATTGAAGAAGCCGTAAAGAACACCTTGTTCCGATATCATTTTGCTATAATATTTAAATCAACAAAACTATTAATTTGTTCATCGCTATTGTTGTGTTCCATGATTTTGTTTAACCGATATATGGTATAACGCTATAACTTAGTAAGTTGATATTGTTAGTGCGTCAACCTTATAGGTTCTTTGTTTTTTATCAAAGGCCACCACTATAAAGAAACCAAAAAACGAAAACCTAATATTTAAGTATTGTTAACTTCCCATGTCTAGCTGCACACTATTTAAATATACTATTTTTTGAAAGAAGCAATGTTTCACCATATGTCTTATTTGGTCGCATTTTTTTGAAAACATGATTACAATGACTTGTGAATCGGTTTATCATGAATATCATAATTTTATCAAACGCTCGCTATTGAAATTAGGGTATTTTGAAACAACCAACTATTTGTTTCCATAATTTTTTGATGACATGCTTACCAAAACATTGAACATGATAAAATAGATGTAAAAACTTTAACTTAAGCTGAAGTTTTCACTAAAAAAACCCATGGTTTTTAAAACAACGTTTTTCTAATCAAACACCTAATGGTATAAAATACCATGCTATTCTAATGTATTATATACCTAAAAGCTATGAAAATACATAGCTTCTCTATCGTTGCGGGAACGAATTCTGGTTTAGTGAAAAAAGAAGGACCCACTTGTTCCGCGTACTCAGAGAGACCCAAAACGTGCACGATTCATGACGTTCTAGAATCCAGAAAAAATACCAAGAATGATTCATGTTGCAGACTAACCTCATGCTTCATGCTACTTCTAAAACAACACGCATCATGCTTCATGCTTAATTTGACATCATTGAGTAAAACAAAACTTTCGAACAAAAAATAGAAAGGAAATATATGCATAAAACGGATAATTTAAAATATTCTAATTTTAGAAATAGTGCAGGTTGGAGCATAGTGATATATAGAAACTTAAAGGATGTTCATTTTTTAGATAATGGTCATATTTATTTAGGGCCTCTACTTTCAAAGATATGTACACAGTCCAAATCGTGACACCCACAACATTTAAATATTGCAGCTTATAACCATCTGTTCCCAGAATTGGTCTAGAATTAAGTCGTAAAAATCTATTATTAATTTCCAACCAAAATGACTAGTGAAGAAACTCATAGATACTACTTATACTGTATGACATGCCGCAATGGTCTCCTTAGGGGTAAAAATGGGTCGTATCGAATTGGATAGTGGTTGAACTATATCTATCCATATTATTTCTCGGATCCAGACCTAGATACCTATATGAAAATGGATATTGTAGGATATGAATATGGATAAAACATGGATCGGATCGAATTCGATTGTGGATAATGATCGGAACATTTGGCTCCGTTCTTTTCAGCTTAACGGCTTATCCATGTTTTGAAAAGACATATGCTTTATGTTTTTTTAGTCCGTTTTTTCATTGTTTAGAAGATGGGTCGTAACGCTTTTAAAAAAAGTCAAACGAATTGGATCCGAATCTCGATACGACCTCGTGAAGCTCTCGAAATTCAGTCATTTTAGCCGTTCAGATTAGCTCAAAAAACAGAGCCTTAAACACCATAAATTGTATGTTCCGAAATCAACTATAGTACACAAATGACTTAATTAAGTAAACTATCATTATAATTTACACTTTTGATTAGTATATATGGGATTAAATGAATAGGCCGGTGGGTCATCAGCTAGTTGCCTATGGGTCTAAATAGACAAATATCTCCTTTACAATTTATACTTCATATTTGCTTGTTGGGTCTTTATATTAGACTGGTGGGCTAAGATCTGAATAAGGATCCGAATTTTTGTAACATCCCAATTCGAGAAGTTTTGCAAAATTTGCCAAAATTCAAAATTCCTTTGAATTTGAGCTTGACTTGACACGTGGGCCCCACCGCCAGCTCTCTCTCTCACACTGCCGGTGGCCCTGCCGCCGCTGGCTCTACTCTATGCCTCTGTCTCGCGCCGCGCTGGTCACATTGGCGCCGAGCCCGCCATCATCACCTGCGCCGCGCCACGCCGAAGTCCTGTCGCACCGCGTCGTCTCTCTGCCGCGCCGAGTGCCACGTCGTCCCGTCGCCGCTCCGCCTTTCCCTCCGCGTCACCGTGTGTGCCTTCGGGCCACTAACACCGCCCGACGCCTATAAAAACCCACGCGGCCCCGCCGGCGTCGGTTTCCCCCGTTTGCCCTCAAATCCATCCGAATCGGCACCGAAGAATTCCCTTCGAACCCATGAGCCATCGAGCAATTCATCGCATCCTTATCTTCCTCAGAGCCTAGCTAAGGTTTCCCCTCGGTTAATTTCAGGAAATCGGCCCTGGTGACGACGTGTCCGTGGTGCCCTGCTTCGGTCGCCATCGGCATCTTAGCCGTCAGCCGTCCCCGAGCCCCGTTCGTCCCCGTCGAAGCCTTGGTGAGCACCCCCTTAGACCCCTCTAGCTCCCCGAGCATGCCCTAGCTTGTAGGTCCTTCCCGCGGCTAGGATTACTCCGTCGGGCCTTCGACTCCGCCGTCACCGCCGTGCCGCCGCGTTCGGCCGTCTCCGGTCCCCACGAAGGCATCATTAGTGCCCTAGGGGTCAGTAGGTGCTAGTGCGTACACGCTCATGGTCGGAGTGCCGTTGTAGCGCCGCTGCAATGAATCCCGCCGCCAACGGACACGTCAATGCACCAAAGGTGGACGATGAACCGGAGCCGTTGGATCGGGCCTTAAGATGCGTGCACAAATCGAACCGTTGAGTCGCTGTTCCATGGGCCCCACCTACCAGACGCTTCGTGCGCTGGGTTGGGCTAGAGTTGCTGCCATGTGGGCCCTGGTCGCACCTGTCGGGTTTAGTGGAGGCACCAGAGCCGCATATTCCTTCGCTTCATTTTGACGCCATTTCAAAAGCCGTCTTCGACGTACACCGCGTCGCTCGAGCGCGCGCACGATGTTGGGCCGTGGGCCGATTCCACCAATGGGCCGCTCCGTTCGCCGGCTTGGCCCGATGAAATTTATCCCTTTCCCGGCGTTTTATTCATTTATTTAATTATAGAGTTAGCTTTTGATTTAATTAAAATAGATAAAGACTCCTAAAAATTTTTGAAAATTTTTGATAAATACTAGGGACTATATCTGATTTTATAAAAATATAACCTTGGCCACTGTAATAGGGAATTTGGCACTGTTAGTTAAAAATGTAGGTTTTCCAATATTGAAATAGTTAATATAATTACAGGATAATTAATGAGGAGGACGTATTCAGTGCAAATGTCCATTGAGTGCTAACATGCTAACAACAGATCTGAGCCATTCGATCCATCAGGAGCGGCTCAGATCTGGAGAAGTGTAAGCCACTTTTCTCACTTAAACAATTTCACGAAAAACCCCCTAACTTTTTTAATGGAAAAGGGCTTTCACCTTTTCAGATCTAGGCCACTACTTGTGGATTTAATGGTTCAGATCTACTGTTAGCATATTAGCACTGAATAACCATTTGCACTTGATATGTTGCCATTAATGAGTGTACAAATTGGTAAATTAGAACCCAAATATTCTTTAGGAAATATACTGGATAGGTAAATGACTTAACAAATTTAGAACATTTACACTTGCATAAAATATATTCATAGGAATATTAATTGCTAAACCCAATAAATTAATAGCTCCGTGAATTAACACTAACCTTAGAAAATAAATCAATAAGGGTTAATGTAGGATTTTCTCATTTTTGTAAGAGCACTTAGTATAATGTTAACTCCGAAGAACATTATCTCGTGCATAGGTTGAATTTCCGAAAGGTCGTCATTTTTATGTCGCCTAGAAACCCTAATCACCCTATTACGTCCTTAATGTACAAAATTGTATTTTGGTGATGAGGACATCAACATGATGGATATGACCGCTGCCTCTACTTCATCTACTTCCTCTCCGACCGCACCGTCTACTTCGCCCACACTCGACGCTACAACTCTGTCATCGCCTAGGGGCCTAAATCCAGGAGCTCGGTCTTTCAAGCCCAAGAAAAAGGACCAGCGCATCAAGCATGCACCACGAGGAAGGCCCACGAATCAAGGAAGGCTCATATGGAAGCCCAATATGCCAAAAAGTCCGGTTCGGCCATCCAGCAGCACATCAACTTCAAACGGACGTAACTCGCGCTCCCGAACTCCGATTTCGGCGTGCGACCACTCGTTGGAAAGCTTTGGAGATAAACCTTCCAATTGATCCAGCCCCACATCTAAATTCATCTAGCAGCGTTGGGAAAACACAGAAGAAGGTTACGGGCCACAATTTCAGGGTGTTGCGTCACCTTATTTTTGGGCCTATGACCCATGTATCTTATGGTTTTGGTGGTGGTGGCCGACCCTAGGGTGGTGGACGTCGCCCCTATGCTGGTCGCCACTCTATATATGGCATCTGCCGTCGTATGTTCTCTCTTAGGTTTTGTTATATTTGGTAGACCCCTTGTGTGTCCCTCCCCAAGATTGCGCGTGTCGACTAGACCGCCCGATATGGGAAACAGAACCTCACCATTGGTTTGAGATATTGGTTTGTTCCAATTGCTATCTACTTAATTCTTGCAAGTTTCTCGATTGCTCGCAGGAATTAAGATCGATCGTGTTGGAGATGGTTGATAACACTTGAGTTGGTGGTATTGCGATTGCCGGTTTCTTACCCTTGCTGGTTGGTAGCCGAATATCACAACATCCTCATCTCGCAAATCGACGTATCGTTTTCTCACCAGAAGATCGGACCGACCTAGTGCGCATCATTTGGGGAATAGTAAACTATTATATTGTTAATACTATTTATTAATACACTCCTTCATGCATAGCATACCATACGAACATTAGATTCGTTAATCGATTTTAGGCATTAATGCCGAGGGTATGACCTAGGTCGTGCATGCATCATGTTTTCTGTTGCATTAGTAAGTAATTATTGGTTTGTTGGTAGGCAATCCCGAAGGAAGATTTGGGGACGCCGAAGAGGACCATATACCTGATCAAGGCGAGTTAACACTTACTCTTTAGATGTGGTCCGTATTAGGGAGAGACAGCGACTTTTCCTAGTGCGGATTAACATCGCTAATATCATATTCATTACCCAGTTTTTCTTAAACTATATTGTTTAATTATTAAAAATGCATGCTTATTAGTCTGCCTAATTGTTAATCATGTAATACTTATACATGCCTGCCTTGAACTGTTTAGCCTTAATGACTATCTTGATTGTCATTACTCTTGTTAGCCTATGATTAGTCTGAAAACCACTTTAGCCCTACCTAATGGGTAAACTTTCTTAGACTGGCTTAGGCTCAACAAATCTTCTGGTTAACCGTCACAGAACGGTGAATCGATATTCACCGGTCATTCATCCTTTTCATTCGAATATGACATGACATATGACAGTTAAGGCTATTACATGCATGTTAGGCTGATTGTGTTTGAGGGTATGGTTATGTGGAAGGTTGGTCAGATTTGGTCGGTCGGTTGGAAAAGTCCAAGTGTGGTGTGGTCGATGACCGTGGAAGTAGAGAATGATCGGTGGGTTGCCCCTAGTTAGACATCCTGAGGAATGATTAAGACACAGGGTGCCTAGTGCTGAGTCTAGTCAGGGCTTTCCTAGGAGGAGCGCGGAGTAACACGCGTAGCGGGAAGATCGCTGCCATCTGAGGGATGGTTTCAACACAATGCGTGGCCATCGCACGGAGTACGGGTCTTGGATCACCAGTTGTGAGCGCTTTGCGGAGGCCCTCTAGGACCATTCTCGATAGGAACCGACATTGGTCATCACCGAGGGTGATAATGGCCACACATCCCCATGGTGACGATCGGCTAGTGAGGGCTGACAACCCCTTAGTCCGAGGCGGGCATGCCATGGCATGTGTGGTCCACAACAGGATTGTCAAGTCCTAGAATGATGGCAGAACTAGGAAAGGTTGGAGGCAATCGGAAGGTCAGGAGGAACAAATAAGCTAGTATGGTGATCGGTTAAGCTGGATTGTGTATTTGGTTGAGAGTTGGTCGATTGTGGTTTGGGTGGTATTTTTGGTTGGATAGTTGGGCATGGGTGCATTGGTAAGATGGTAAACCCCTGGTTTATATAAACAAAACAATTTCTAGTTGATGCTAGTTATGATGTTTTTAAAGTCTTATTAAACTTGGCTTTACACAAATAAAATAGACCTTTCCCCCAATAAAAGCCTTCTAAGCACTATATGTATTAAGGGAAGTGTTAACTAGTCAGCGTTTGGATGATGTTGACCTCGCCTTCTTACCTTCTTTAGTCGATGGAGTCAAGAATAACCCTTACGAGTGCCATGAAGACGACGGACAGGACTATGGTGGACCTGATGAGTCTTAGGGGTCGCTTCGGTCGCTGGATGGACATTAGCCGATAGGGATTCTTTTGTGTATATATTTTGTTGATCGCTGCTACTCTGAACATTGTTTTGTAACTTTAAAGCGTGTATGGGTCGCCTTACTAAATTCGCCTAAGGGCGTCACAATGATTGTAATATTCAGAAATTTTATTAATCGATGTATGCTTGTATCGGCTACGTGATCTTCCGCGCTAGCGTACTGATCCAGGGGCTAGTGCTAGTGCATAGGATCGTCGACACTTAAGGTAAGTTAAAATTGAGGGATGATAATTTTTGCACAGTTTCAAATATCCGACATGGATCCGTTGGATATTATCGCCTGAACCGTATTCGAATCCGGATCTTAAAGGAACTATTTAGATCCAACAGGTTCCATATCCGCATAAACGTAAATATCCGATCATATAGGTTCCAAACTAAATATGATCGGTCCAGACCGGGGAGATCCGGATACATTTTCAGCCTTACTCTTTGTGATCATCCTCCATCTACAGTAACATTCAGTGCCACGAGCCCAGAATCAATAGACTTCTCTTGAGATTTCCTCAAGAAAATATGTTCACGTCGGACAGACGATGTCTAAACACTACTACGGATCGGGACTTCCCAAACGGTTCGTAAGGCCTGTGCAAGCGGTTCTAGAACCGCTTGCAGGCAACCGCGACTGATGCCCGAGGGGGATCACAAGCGGCTCCCAGAGCCGCTAGTGATGCCCCTCTGCAAGCGGTTCGCAGGGCGATGGCGCGGGCGGGCTGGCAGGCCACGTGGGCTCTCTCTGCAAGCGGTTGGAGGCACGAACTGCTTGTAGAGTGGCATCTCCGCAAGCGGTTCAAAAACCGCTTGCGCAGACGTGCAGTACGTTTACCACCTGGTTAATTCATTTCTAGGCGGCGCAAATAGATATTTAAATATATATTTCGGCAGGAGTTTTTTTATTTGTCGTTTAAATTTAAATACATATAGGATGAGCATATAATTAGCGATTAAACAAGCTTAAATATAATAGATAATACATGTAATAATGTACACTTTATATGCACCGGCCAAATTTACAAAGTTTATAATTAATATACATTGTGCAAATGGACAAAACAGTTCATTTTTTCTTGCAGTACTCTTCTTGACGCTCTTTGACGACGTAGAAGTCGTCCCTAGTTCGTTCGTTTTGGAATATGATTCTCGATAATGGAACTCGCCCTGGGAGTTAATGACCTCATCGAGAATGAAGCCGAATAGTTGTTCTCGTAATGCGAGCACCCGATGATGTGGTAACACTTCAGTATGTTTATCCATGTCGGGCTGCCAATTCAATTAAAGTGAAAAATAAATAAATACGTGCACCCATAATGTAAATTAATGGAGCACATAAGAACGTTATTAAGTTGTTGCTAGATGCATGGTTGCGTGCATATATATACGAACCTCTTCAGGAGTTTGAGGCTCAAGCTCGCCGTGGCACATCATTTGGATATAGTGGAACACATAGTAGCCACATAGGTTGTTTCCCGCAGATTGTTGTTTTACCTATGGTCGATGCGGGGCAATTACAGATCAGTAATAACAAGAAATATTAATTGACAAAGGGCAATTACGTCGTTTTAGCGTACCCAGTCGCTTAGCTTGACATCGAATTCCTTCTTAAAACGTCCTTTCTGAATCTCTTGAAAGCTCAGGAACGCCTTGTTAAGGAGGTTAATTATCCACTGGTATTCCTTTTGCGGTTTTCTCCGTGAGTCTTGGACGATGATCATGCTTTGGTCAAGCTTTATGATTATAAGGATCCAGTGGAACCTATTTATATATTGCAACAGTTATGACATGTAATTAAACAATATATAGTGTGCCATCAGGTGCCTTAAGCAATATAAGAACGAGATGTTAGTGAGGACATCAGCACGTACTTAAAGTTGAATGGCAGAAGTATGTATGGCTTGTAGTGTTGTTGTACTAGTGCATGTACAACGTAGTCGTGGATTTCCTTTGGTTTTCCAGGGTATTGCCCGACTTCCTCGTTGACCAACCAAGGGTCAAGGAAGCCAATCGAGTTCGGCTTCTGCTTTCTAAGTCTTTGTATCTCCATTCTACAGAAAATAGGTTAATTGAGTTAATTAATTAGGGTTCTCGGCAAGCAGCATGTATAGATATATATATATACATCTTGTGGAGTCGACACTCACAGGCACCAGCAGGTCATGAAGGACACGTTGACGGCGTCTGCATGGTACACATTGTACCAGTCTTCAAATTCAAGATTTATCAATTGATCATTCCCTCGATGTAAATGTTCTTCTTGAAACGAGACGCAGCAATGAG
Organism: Raddia distichophylla; assembly: GCA_005191435.1. Taxonomy (NCBI): domain Eukaryota; kingdom Viridiplantae; phylum Streptophyta; class Magnoliopsida; order Poales; family Poaceae; genus Raddia; species Raddia distichophylla. The sequence goes on from SPJY01001677.1 coordinate 1,416,836, forward strand.
CATATCCCCTGGCGGACCTGTGTTCGTACCATTCATGCGCGCGTCGCATCTTGACCGGTAGTTTTCGTATGTCCTTAGGGTCTAGCAACGGCTGGCCCAGCTTAAATGGCCACCTGACTTGTGCCGTTGGAAGATCATCAGTTATTCCACGGGCGGCATCTATGTTATCAAGGCCAGCTTCCCTCATGAAGTCATACTCCATCTGTAGACGTTTTGCCTCCTCCTGTTCTTCCTTGCTCATGTATGTGCCCGGAGGTTGTTTACTCTTGAAGACGTGCTATTTATTTAGGGCCTCTACTTTCAAAGATATGTACACAGTCCAAATCGTGACACCCACAACATTTAAATATTGCAGCTTATAACCATCTGTTCCCAGAATTGGTCTAGAATTAAGTCGTAAAAATCTATTATTAATTTCCAACCAAAATGACTAGTGAAGAAACTCATAGATACTACTTATACTGTATGACATGCCGCAATGGTCTCCTTAGGGGTAAAAATGGGTCGTATCGAATTGGATAGTGGTTGAACTATATCTATCCATATTATTTCTCGGATCCAGACCTAGATACCTATATGAAAATGGATATTGTAGGATATGAATATGGATAAAACATGGATCGGATCGAATTCGATTGTGGATAATGATCGGAACATTTGGCTCCGTTCTTTTCAGCTTAACGGCTTATCCATGTTTTGAAAAGACATATGCTTTATGTTTTTTTAGTCCGTTTTTTCATTGTTTAGAAGATGGGTCGTAACGCTTTTAAAAAAAGTCAAACGAATTGGATCCGAATCTCGATACGACCTCGTGAAGCTCTCGAAATTCAGTCATTTTAGCCGTTCAGATTAGCTCAAAAAACAGAGCCTTAAACACCATAAATTGTATGTTCCGAAATCAACTATAGTACACAAATGACTTAATTAAGTAAACTATCATTATAATTTACACTTTTGATTAGTATATATGGGATTAAATGAATAGGCCGGTGGGTCATCAGCTAGTTGCCTATGGGTCTAAATAGACAAATATCTCCTTTACAATTTATACTTCATATTTGCTTGTTGGGTCTTTATATTAGACTGGTGGGCTAAGATCTGAATAAGGATTCGAATTTTTGTACAGTTTCAAATATCCGATATGGATCCGTTGGATATTATCGCCTGAACCATATTCGAATCCGGATCTTAAAGGAACTATTTAGATCCAACAGGTTCCAGATCCGCAGATACGTAAATATCCGATCATATATGTTCCAAACTAAATATGATGGATCCAGACCGGGGAGATCCGGATACGTTTCAGCCTTATTAGGTCTCTTTGTGATCATCCTCCATCTACAGTAACATTCAATGCCACAAGCCCACAATCAATAGACTTCTCTTGAGATTTCCTCAAGAAAATATGTTCACGTCGGACAGACGATGTCAAAAAGAGAGGAAAATGGATATTATGTATCAAAGGATATTTACTTGAACTCTCGTCTCTTTTATTTGTTTTTTCAAAACCAGTTGAAGCAGAAATACTTCTTCTTTGGAAGTGCGTATTTCTAGGATAAATCTTTATATGCTACTATTGAGAGCCCCAATCTCCCAGGTGTTGTAAAACTTTTTATTTTTGTAATAAAAATTGTAATATGAAAATTATTTTTGTGACACTAGGTATCAATAGTTTTGGCATAAATTTCACATAATAAAAAAATTAAATTCCACTGGCACATTTGAGTAAACATAATTTCTTGAAACCACAAAAATTCTTCTCTATTTACTATTTTTTCTAATGTACTGAAATGGCATGGGTGGAAGCTTCTTTATGCAATTTCATAATGCCTTGACCGGTCAATAATGACATAAAAGGTATTAAGATGCAAATGTCATGACACATTGGAGTATGAATGTGATGACACAAGAGAAATTGGGAAACTCTACGGTGCTATACAAAGATTTATCCCTTAATTATTTTGATCCAAACGTATGGATTATACGATTATTCTTTGAAATATAAAACACACTCTTTTCCTTTAAAATTTCTCCAATGAGGTGACATTTATTATTAAGATCAATGGTATTATCATGGCCGCCGACATAGATGTTGCCACGTGTCGGCCACTGGTTCCTTCTATGGGCCCACACGTCAGAACGCCGTCAACTGGGCGGGCTGTCTGCCATGGAATATATCGGCGGTTAAATTGGCCGCTGACACATATCTTTGTCATCGGGGCCACCGACAGAAATGAGCTGTGTCGACGGAGCTGCGTCGGCGGCTAGCCGCCGACACAAGTTTATGTCGGCGGTATTTCGTTTCAGCCGCCGACGCTGATGACGTTTCCTGTAGTGAGAGACTATTGAGCGAGGATATGCACAATATTTTTCTATAATCAAAGAATGCCCTAACAATAGCTGCCACAAGAAAAAGTAAGAGAAATTGATCTAATCACAGCCGCAAATTGCCCCGACCGTTCTCTTCATTTGTGGCCTCTACGTGGTTGGTAGAGAGGCGGTACCAAATCTGCAGTGGAAGGAATTAGTAATAGTGGTGTTTTAAGGTTTGGAATAAGAGTGTTTCTCTTGTCGATGGGATGCTAGATCAGGCGACCATGTTGGCTTCCTTCTGCAGCTGTTCCTTGTCGAGCTGTGACAGTGGTTTCTCCAATGGTGTGATTACTCAAGATTGGATCCTCACTGCTAGATCTGATAGTGCCATTATTTTGGTGACGTAGATTCGGTCTACACGGGTAGGAGCAAGATCCCTACAAGGTAAGCAGGGGATCAATTTATGTTTATTTTCTAATAGTTCAATGAGTTGGATGCATCAAGCACTATATGCATGAATCCTAGATTTTATTTTGCGATTCATCGGTAGGCTAGCAAAGAAGTATACGTCGAGTGGTCATGTTTTAATAGCCTTTTGAGAAGCAGCCACCTCCAACGTTAGTGTTAAAATTGTTCATAATGCACTTTTACAAGAGGAGAGGAGAAGGTGTTTGCTTTATTATACAAACTTTTTCTAGGGTAGAAGATTGTAAGTCTATACGCTTTGTATTGTTTCTTGTAAGAGTTGGTAATTATTACTGCTAAGACTTGGTGCTTTATGTTCTTTTTTGCTTTGTAACTTTATTATTCAGTAATAAAGGTTATTTGTTCCTTTCTAAAAAAGTATGCCCTAAGGACATACTCTCTTCATTTAAAAATATAAGGATATAACTTTTTGAGACGGTCTTTAACATAGAATATTGACCATTAATTTTTTCATAAGATATCATCAACAATTACAAAATTAATTAATATAAATGTATTTTCAAATACTAATCCAATTATATAACATGCATAACACTAAACATATATGTTTTAAACTTAATTAACAGTTAAAAGTTACAAGTGTTGACATTAATTTGAATACATGCACAACCTTATATTTTGAAATTATATTTTGAAACGGAGGAAATATATATAATAGTTGAGACAACATTTGTTATACCATGTACTCTAATTGTTGCCACTAAGAAAGGTTATAAAATACATGCAAAGGTACACATTAGTTATTTCTCAAAGGAAAAAAGTCTATATTACAATCTAAACTATGGATCCTCATTTGGATAACCCCGTAAAGTAAAAAATCAGGTATTATAGTCCAGTAAACTTGCAAAGTGCCACACTTAACACCCGCAGTGGTTTCACAGCCCAGTTTTGTCATGCCTGTGTGACATGTCAGTAGGTCTGCCTTGGTGGAATAGTTGAGATGTTCAAGGGCAAATAACCCTCTAGATTTGGTTGAAATTACAGAATCCCTCCATTGCTATTTACACATAACCAGATCAACTGCGACACTCTTCATCACCCAAAAAAAATTATGACAACAAGCACAAGGGAAAATAGAATGAAATATGACAACTTCCATCCAGCACACGACATATCACACCAACATCTGAATATAGCATCAACTATTGGGTGATCACTTCTCTTCCTAACTGCCTCTCCACCATTGTCATCCTCATGTGAGTAGTCCTCACTTTACCCAAAGTAATCAGTGCCATTCCCATCTTGCAAGTATTCTTCAAAACCAAAAGCTTCTTTGCTTCCTCATCATTACTGGATGCTTCCATATCATCAGTTGATGGATGAAAGTTACTATCATTGCCCTATTACACATCATCTTCTTTAGCAGCTACATGTTAGGGGGGGTCAACCTTCTTTTGGTTGCAAGTTTCTTTACATTACGCTTTGGGTTGTCTTTGTACCACTCATTAACTCTCCAAACTTATTTTTTCCTTTTATTCTTTAGGTGAAATAAGCATTATTTTTTTAATTTCTTGTTACTCACACCTTCTTCTGATTCACTATCCTCTTCAAAACAATCAGCTTCCCAGTAACTTGCTTCCTTTATATCTTCACAGTCATCTTCAATTATGTCATCCATAACGATGTCAATTACATGCTTTGTCGTTGTTAGGCAAGACTGATTATCAACTAACATCCTCGGCCCTTCCCTCATGTCCTTCCTAGGAAACAATTAGTGGAACACCAAATCATCTGAAACCTTGCTGTGATCTTCAAGGTGACCTTTCAGCTCTTGAACTAAAATCTTCTCCACATCTAGATAGCATGTAGCCTCCTGCCCTCCAACATAGCTAACATTTCTACCATTTAGCTTGAATTTCTCATTGGAATGGAATATGACTCCAATCTTATCCAGTGGATCCATGTACCCCTTACAAATATTTATGTGAAATATTATGAATACTACGACTATTTAAAACCAATTTCCTTTATCCTAAAAGCCTAGTGTTCGGGTAAAGCCCTAAATGCAACAAAGTTTTGAATTTTTTGAACATATTCGACCAAATATGATATGAATATGCTAATAAACAAAGATTAAACGTGCCCAAAGCCTAATGCAACAAAACCCTCTCAAAAACAAAATTATCCTCATTTAACCTAATCCTAGATATCAACGGAGCAACAATCTGAGAAGAATACTTGCAAAATAATTTGTGCAACATCTACTAAGAACTGAATTGAGGCACTGTGTCCAAAAATATAGTAAACCAAATCATCACTCGATCTTGAACTTAACCATAACATCGCACACCCAACCAAAATCGATGAAAAAAGCTTGAAGTGGTTAGGCTCATTTACCTAGATAGATTCGTTGGCTACAATCAGACGAACTACGGTCTGATCATCCCTTCTTCTTCTTCGGTGATGGTGACAGTGGTGAGATAGCACGAACAAAAGATGAAGAATCGGGTTGGGTTGCGGGCAAAGGTCTCCAATAGAATGGGTTCGAGAGAGGTGTGAACTTGACCCATATGCACCAATGTCCATCGTGGCAAACGTTGTTGACGTGTCTTGCGCATGGAAAAACCGGGCTGCGAAACCACTGCGGTGTGTTAAGTGAGCCGATTTGCAACTATAATGGGATACAATACTTGGCTTCTGAGGTTAGGGGGTTATCCAAACGAGGGTCCATAGTTAAGGGTGTAATATAGATATTTTCCTTTGTAAAATTACATTCATTTTCAAGATCGAGACGACTCTACATGAAGATATTTTTTTCCCCCTCTACCTTAACACAAACCTGAGGTGGTCTATAGCACCATCCCCAAACTGATATGAACAGCAATAAATTCAACAACGAACGTATATAAAAGAAGCAAACATATATTTGAAACTATGATTCTTTCCCCATTATGACTGGAACTTTGTCACGAATTATAAATCGCAGCGACAAACCTTCGGATTGATGTTTGCGTTCTTTATGTTCTTGTATACCTCACTTTTAATTGCCTATATGTATTATGCTTAATTACATCGAGTAAAAAAATGTTTAATTATGTTTTGCAAAAAAAATTGTTTAATTATTTATTTGCTTAAATTTGTTTTGTTAAGAAATGATGTCCTATAAAATCTGTACAATCCAAAAAGGTTCATTTGATCTATTGAAGTATATGTGTCAAAGTTGCCGTCATCCTTGGGAGCATCTCTAGCAGGTCTCTATATTTCATTCTCTATATCCCATCTCTAAATCACGCCTGGCGCTCCGTCCGGACCTGCATGCGCCGTCGGATGAACGCCACCGCGCCAATCCTACGCGAAGCCGTGCACCCACGTCCCAGCTTCCAGCGACTAGATAAAGCAATGCAGCGACTAGATAAAGCAGTGCGTTAGATCAAATTTTCAATTAAACTTTTGATTTTTGTACAAAATTCAAATAGTGTTCAAAATTCGTGGAATAAATTTCATAATTCTTCTAAAATCGAGAGCAACCCATTTTAAATACTTTTTAAATTTTTTGATTTTTTTTCACTTTTTCAATTTTTTATGTGAAACTAGCAGAAGGCACTTATGAAACTTACACTTATACTAGCGAAACTTGGCCGTGTGCTGATGAAATTTGGCCGTGTGCTGATGAAATCTGATAAAACTTTGATGAAACTTCGATGTAACCTGATGAAACTTGGATGAAACCTGTTGAAACTTGATGAAACTTGGATTGGCCTGATGAAACTTGAAGAAACCTGAATGAAACCTGTTAAAACTTGATGAAACTTGCATTAAACCTGATGAAACTTTACAGTTCGGCGAGTTTTACGAATATGAAAATTCAAGTTTCAGTAGGCAAAACCCAAGTTTCAGTAGGCAAACCCCAAGTTTCGTCAGGTAAGTTTGAAGATTTATATGGCAACAAACATCTTGTTTTGTCCGTAAAAATACGAGGAACACGTTGGTGCAAACGGTTTTTAGATTAGAGCACCCAGTCAAAAATTATGGTCGCCGAAAGAAGAATACAAAAAACGAAATCTGCTGACGTCAGCTTGCGTCATCGTGTTTTATTGCCTCTGCGCATGCTGATTTTTCCGTGAGTCGCATGCATGGGCCGGCCTTGGGCTAAAGGCCCACTGCCTTGGGCACGTTCGACGGCCAGACGGCCTAACACAAGTGTTTTCGAATCACTATTCATCCCTATATTTTCATCATCTACAGCAGAGCCTCTATCCTTGAAAATGTAAAGAGATTCCCTAGAGAGTCTCTAAATATAGAGACTCTGGAGAGAGTCTAAATTTAGAGACTGAGATAGAGACCCTGATGGAGCGTTACAGAGGCTGAGGTTGTTCGCAATAGTGTTTTAGGGAACATTTTAGCGACCCTGGTGGAGGAACATTTAAGAGACCCTGCTGGAGATACTCTATAGGTTTAGCGCGCCATCCTCCCCACAAAAGACGGATGTGCTGTTGCATCCCACTCGATCTAGTTCCTAAAATCATATCATAACGTTTTAAAACTTAATATGGTCTTTAAATACCTTGACTACTATTTAGTATTGTGATTTATTTTATATGTTAAATACAAATAGTTAAAAATATTTAATAGATAAGTTTTAAAACCTTAACTTAGGGCAAGTTAAGACCCTATCATTCTCGGATTATATTATTTTACTTATCTACTTATCGAGCTTATTTCCTAACTTCGAGCATTTTTTAATGTAGTTTTGAGAGTATGATCCATTTGTTTAACTTCTGTTTTAAAGCCATTGGACAATTTTTCAAGATAGGAAAAAACAGATTCAAAAATCAAATTATTTCTTATTTAAATGGAAATAAACAAATAAGCAAATAAGTTAAGGCCTGATAAGTCAATTTTTTTAAACCAAAGGGAGTAGCGTAGTGGTGGAAGGTTAGTTTTTCTCACATATTATAGATTTTACTAATTCTGTTACTAATCTTGTACGATATCTTATTTTCTCCTTCTACCTTTCCATCCCGTTGTTGACTAGTCAACACACGACGGAATTGCACAAATAAGACTATGCCTTTGTCTTTTTTATGTGTTAGAAAATACGATAGATTCGTAAAAGAATTAGAAAACTCATAAAATTATAAGAAAATTGTCCATACTCAAACTAGAAAGTAAAATGGAAAATTTATGCAAATTTTTAATCCCAAAATTAATGGTTTTATATCTCGTGAAAATGAGAGGACAAAAAGAAAATATATAAAGTTTAACATCAAATAAAACATGATTTCACATGAATTTAGAATTTTTTCGGTATTAAGAGACATTTTGTATCATTGAACCTGATGGAGCTAACAATGATTATTTAGAAAGTAAGAAGTTGAAAAATTAGATGTGATGTATAGGCTGTTTGGTTGCCCGCATCCAACGAGTTTTGCATCTGAAGATACAAAACTAGGGTGTTTGGTTGTCTTCTCACCCATCTGAATCAGGCTCTCCAGATACAATTACCCCCTCCGGGCCAGGCTCTAGTGATACAACTAAATTGGGCGTTTCCCAAGAGTCAGGCTCCACGGATGCAGCAACAACCATATGCGTGACACATTTGATTAATTTATTTGCTATATCTTTTTATTAGTATTTTCAATTACCGAACCGATTTCAAAAATGGGTTATTGATATTTTTCTAGCAAAACGAGACCACACTTTCCATATAAATTTTAAAAGTTTAAAATTTTCATTTTTGAATTTATTTATTTATGAGACTTTCTTTTGAATTTTTTATTTTCGTAATTGATTTTTTGTTATTTTGATTTTGTAGAATTTATTTTTTAATATGTTTCATCCCTGTTTTGAATATCTTCATGCCATTCTCTCCTTAGTGTAGTTAACCAAACAACATCTCTACACAGCCCGTACAATCTCATATACCTAACCAAACAACAACCATTTGCATCATCTCAGCCTAGCTCCAATCAGCCTGGCTCAGCTCATACAGACTGGTTCAACTGAGAAGGCAACCAAATAGCCTATTAAGGTTAGCGTGGCAATTGATGACACCTAATGGATTAGAAAAATGTTTAGTGCCATACAAAGATTTATCTCGCAGTTTCAGTTCAAAAGAATAGAGAAAATACTAGGTGGAATTGTATCCCCCAATTACTAACGGGACAACACCATATCGTTCCCCTTCTTTCTCCTAGAGCAAGCTCACACTCATTCTTCCTCCTCACGCACTATATCAATGTAAACAGAACGGCAAGAAAGAAGGAGGGTGGGGTCAACACCGACGATGGAGTTAGGGTTGGGTTAGGGGAGGGGGAGGCAACGTGGTAGTCGGAGGACAGGGAGGAGAGATGAGGTGATGAGGGTGCCATGGACCGTGAGTGGTGGTGGTCGAAAGTGGAGCGGGAGCTGGTGGCGATGGGGGCGCGTGGAGCTTGCCAGTGAGGAAGGAAAAGGGAGAGGGGGAGGGCTAAGGTGGAGGCACAACTTGTAGAGGAAAGCAAATTTGCACGGAGGGAACTATACTGGTGTGAGCATGAGAAACGACACACCGTTCATATTCATCCCTGATAAAATATGCTCTTGCATGTAAATTTACAAAGCCTAATTCTGAGGATATACCTTCAATTATTAGTTTTTACTAATTAATTCTTGAGCATGCCTATACACAGGCCCCCTGTACCCAGTACTATTTGCACTATTGTAGTGATTGTTTTTCTCATGGTTTTTCCTCTTCATATTGGAGCGGTTTTTTCCACATTAAATCATGTGTTTGTGTCTCTAATTCCGAACACTAATGTTCATATCCATGCGTTGTGCATATGTCAGTGTGGCACGACATATTTTTTTGAACAAACCTGGCTAGGGCAGCACAGTGTTCACCTCTGTCACATGCTTAGTCAGGCAATTAACTGAATATGGATATCCAAGTTATATCCGGTCACTGCCTTGTTCCCTCAACTGCCTCTTGTTCGCAATTTTTCTTTAATAGAAAAAAATGATTGTTCCAAGAAATTCCATTTTATAGAATTGTAGTATATGGACGTTCGGGTGTTCATCTATGTATATACGCTTCAGCCCTGATTGATAACTATGAATGTACGAATCATTGAGGAAATCCTACAGCTCAGGAGTATCATAGTATTACTCATACCGTTCATGTTTAGACTATTGCCCCCTTCTCTCTTTTAACTGAAGGTGAGCAACTTCCACTGTCTCTGTCATTCAGAGTATAGGATATGAAAGCCACTGATTCATAGAGGTGGCCAAACGGACTGGACCAACAAGGCTGAACCGGGCTGGTCCGCACTGTTCACTGAACCGGACCGGCACGGTTTGATTCACCAAACCGAACTTGGGCCAAGGTCTCGGCCTGTCGGGCCGGCCCAGTTCGGTTCGTCACTTTAGCATATTTATTTAATTAAATATATTCATTTATATATATTTTTCTAATGATATATAATGTATTTATGCAATTTATAGTGTATATTTGTGTGATATATAATGTATTTATGCAATTTATAGTGTATATTTGTGAAATATAGGGGTTTTTCTTAATTTATTTAGATATTTTTAATTAAAATGAACCGGTTCATATAAAACCGGGCTGGCCCGGTTCGGTTCCAACCGGGCCAATGGGCCTGGGTATCGTCCCAAGTTCGGTTCGCACAATAACCGAATCAACCGGGCCCGAACCGGGCCAAACCAGGCCAGCCCGTTGGCCAGGTCTGCTGATTCATACTCTATAAAGAACTGAAAAGAGAAAATCTACTTGACGGGATCCCGTCCTGATGGCGCGCTGACGGGATAGAGTTTGAACCGTCTGATCGATCCGCGCGTTTCGTCCCGTCTGCGTCACCGTGCGCTCGTCTGTACAGAAGTCGTTCGTTGCATGCGTTTCGCTGCTAGCACATCCACGTTCGTTGCTTGCACGCCCAGCTTCGTATGTTAGTGGTTGCATTTGCATGTACGCATGCCATGCACGCATACAATTTGTTTTCTTTTTATTTTTAATTCCATATTTTTTACTATTATTTTTAACATGTAATTCTTTATATGCACAATAAAATTTATATTTTTTCTAAAATTAGAGTCTACTTTTCTCATAAAATCTTTTTTGATACTGCATAGCTGATAAAATAAATATTTTTCAACTAGTTATACCATAAATTTTTTGATATAGTAGGTTTGATACCAAAATTCATTGTCAAATTGATACGGAAGGTTCAAAAATATCCGTACCATTTAGGTATGCCAGAACAATTTGGATGTCTTGTCCAATGTGTTGATACGTACAGTAACTTGTCGTTTTCCTTATGCTGAAGTGGAAGGAGTGGAAGGAGCAGTGTTTCTATGGTTGTCGTCCATCGCCACCGGTCGTCGTCCTTCAGCAATCCATCAGACCGCATCCTGGTGGGTGCTGGTCGCTCCTACAAAGCCCTTTGGGTTGTGTCTCTCCCTTTGATGGCCTCCCGATGATAATATGACTCCTCCGTCCTCCGGTGTCAATTTAGGATATAGCCACAGGGAGCAACTATATGACGGTATACCATTTTTCTACTGTAAAACGGTATAGCACTCAACAGAACAAAGTAAGGCGTATCCTACGCGTGCCTACATACATGAAACCATGTCCTGCGCATCTTGCATGCATATGGATTCCTATGCCTGCTTGTCTTGCATGCATACATGTGGCTTCTTGCACATAGGCAGCCATTGAGCCGCCGCCTTGTGTACCATGTAGGTATCATATAGATATCATGTATCAGCAGGTAGGTGTCATGTAGCTATCATATAAGGATCAAGTAGGTATCATGAAATATCATATGTGTAAGTGCAAACGACCTTGTGTGATTTTGATGACTAATGACAAACACGTTTAATGACAATGCTTGGTTTAATATTTATTTATTGTTATACCTCAAATATGCTTATTGATATGAGACTAATATGTTTATTGTCAAGATTGCTTTAGTCTCATCATATTTAGAGGAAAATCATATATGTCAAGTGGACAAACTATTCATTATAAAATGTACGTCTTATGCTAATCATTTCAATGAAACTAACACACTTGATTGTTTATCTTACGTAGTCTCATTCATGCAAATAAAATGGATTGCTAATTAAGCTATGCAACTCTTTTGTGTAAGCACATGTTATTGGTTGATTAGATTTATGCTCGCCATATCTTGTCGTATTTATTTGAGCATAAATATATTATAAACATGTTGCTTACTCTATAAGATCTTTTATATTGTCATGTATTAGTGATCATCTTAATTGGTGCACTAGATAAAGTTTACCGTGTTTAAATGACTTTGTGCATATAAGCTTTCCACGAATATATATTCTCACATGCACTTAATTTAGTGAAGTTTAATCTAGATTGGTTTGCAACTTCTCGCTTGCTTCAAATATGAATTTGCACATATGTAAGTCATGAATATATTTCCATGTGCATCATTAAGTGAAGTTGTGATTATTAAATCATCTCTATAGTGCATATAGATCAAACACATATTTATCATGATACACTTAGTGGAAACCTTTCTTGTGCTAAGTGTTTCCACTTGTGTCGTGCTTCTTTACGTGAAACACTTAGACACTTAATCGCTCATGAATATCAAATTGATCTATATTTGTTGAGTTTTTGGACTAATGTATTTCACGAGTGATTTGGAAAGAATTAGGTCATACGAGTTTGTGTGATGACCAATGTACGTTCAAGAATGCCGGTTATGTTGAAGTTAACAAGACAACGATGTCATCAAAAGTTGAGAATTAAGTCAAGGTCGATTTGGCGGGATGATCGTCGAGGAGGATGATCGGGTCAAAGTCGAATGGGACAAGAGTCTCATGAGGTGAATCAAGTAAAGATTGACAAGGCGAAGACGCCATCAATCATTTAGTAAAGGTCATAATGCACAATGCATTAAGGGTGCTCAAGACTAACAATATCGTTGAACCTGAAAATAAAGAAAGAAGACGGCAAGTACTTTATACTAAAGCTTGTATGGCTTTATTTATAAGTTGAGTCTAAGGATTGTCGTATTATTAAGAGGGATGCAACGTTAAATGGATTATATATGTCTCATATGCTCAAGTGATCAATCTTTGAGAGAGATCGAGGGAGAGGAGTGTTGGTGGTGTCAGAAAGTAAGAAATTTAGGTCTTTCGTGGCTTCCTTTGTGGTTTCTTTTCATATCCTTTGGGATTTGGATAGTAAGACCTTGTGGGTTGTGTAGCCCTTATTCTTAACTTTCCGTAGAGCCCAAGATCACCGAAATCAGAGTTCGGAGTCAAAAGTTATACCTATTTTCTTCATTGGCTGTGTGTTGTGTATCGGACTATCCGATGTTGGATCGGAATGTTCCGATATGGATCGAAACTATTCGATGTTAGGTCCGATTGACTCCTCTCTGTCTCCAGCTTCAAAAATATCGGAACTATCTGATGTTGGATCAGAATGTTCCGATATGGATCAGAACTATCCGATGTTAGGTCCGATTGACCCCTCTCTGTCTACAGCTCCAAAAATATCGGAACTATTCGATATTGACATCGAACTATCCGATATCTGTCAGCTTAAAACGGTTAGTTTCTGTGTGAGGCTATTTAATGTCTCCTTGTTCCCCATAGGCTAGGGGTTGCCTTCCACACTATTTTGAGCAGAACTTCCAAACAACCTATGGCTTCTTGCCCTCTGCACTCTAGATCTAAGTGATTTTCTTTATGAGAAGAGTTGGGAGAGGTTGTGAGTGCTAAGTGAGAAGAACTCGATCTTTAAGCACTTGAGTTCATCTCCGAGTTCGTTCTTTGTGAGCATTTGTTACTCTTGGAGGTTGAGGACTCCTAGGCGGATAGGAGTCAGCCACGAGCCACCGGTGCTTTGTGTAGTGAGCCGTGTGAGTTTGTGAAGGCCGATTTCGCCTCCGGAAGAGAAGGAATCAAGGAGTAAAACCGGGGGGTCTTGGTGCAACCTCGGTGACGAAAGGGTTGAAAGAGACCCGGGCTCAAGTGTGACCAAGCCTATCTCAACAGAGATGTAGGATCCCCTCAAGGATCCGAACTTCGGGAACAAATCTTTGAATCTCCACTTCACTCTTGGTTTCCCTTTTGCCCCTAATTTGATTTACTTTGATTTGTGCTTATACTTATTATTGGTTAGCACCTTCGTGTGCTATTACTCTCTCTTGTGTTGTGAATTTGACTTTGGTGCAGGTTATATCCTTGATTTGGGTGGGATTCTCAAAAATCCTAAATCCGTAAATATTGGATAGTCTGATATAATATTAGATATCAACATCGGAACATCCGATATTATTTTCCACTGTGCTTTAAAAGGTTGAAAATTTGTAACGCCTATTCACCCCCTCTAGGCGACATTGCGATCCTTCAATACGTGATGCATACTATATACACCGTGGCTAGTTTCATGCATGTGATTGCAACAAGCGTAGCATAATAAAAGGGACATAGAGACTAGAAAGAGGGGGAGCGATATGATGTGATTGCAACATGTCAAATAGTAAAAAGGAAGGTAGAAAGAGAGATACACTGTTTCATATATAGATGTGGCTACAACATGCAAAACAGTAAAAGCATGTGGAGAGTGTGTGTGTGTGAGAGAGAGAGCGAGAGAAACTACGCCTGCTTCATAGGTGTGATTGATTCATGCACAACAATAAAAGTACTACGGCCATTTCAAAGATGTGACTGCTATAAGCACAATAGTAAAGGGGGAGAGAGAGAGAGGCATGGATGCAGGGGTGTAATCTGGAACGCACGAAGCGTGCAACCAAAAGTGAATGCAGTGCCGAATGCATGGCATATGCACAACACGAAAAAAGTAGATGCACAAGAAGCAAGCAGCGCGGGAAAACGAACGTCATGAGAGCTAGCACACAGAAGCTTTTTGTCGTATCCTATAACCATTGGTCGAGCCGAAAACAATAAACCGTTGTTTAGATTTTTTTTCATGGCCATATGGGTCTCTTTGAGCAAAGCCTCTCCTTTAGCCACCATACAGGCATACACCTCCTACATATATAGCCATCTTTGCCTTCCATGGGTTTTGATTTGTTTAGTAGTCTATATGTGCGATGCTATGCAGAATTTGCTTGTGATGGCTAGATAAGAGGCTGATCTATGGTACATGTGGGATGGTACAACAACACTTGCCATGTAGTCCAACCAATGCAACTTCCCTAGTGTATAAGAGCATCCTCAGCAGGGCCCTTATAGTACTGTAGCTACAGTACTCGCGGCAAAAACTACAGAGAGGCAGGCAACGCAGGCACATGCAACCAAAATTCAAATCGCTTGATGCATGGGCTGATAAGGAGGGGGATGGGGATGCTCTAAGCACATGATCAATTCATTTTTTTTCAATGGCCCTGTTGACGACTGGGAGACGGGCTACACGGGCCGAGCTTACTTAGAATGTGAGGCCCAACAACGACCCTTCTCATCTGGCTGCAAGGGGTGCTTCTTGGGAAGGCTCGACGGATCAAAATACAAAGACATGATGTTTTGTCCCGGTTTGGACCTCCACCTCTGGATAATAGCCTATGTCCGGCTCTTGTTACTACTAAATGGTTTAAGAGTAATTACAAGGGGAGGAGGGCGAGCCTAGAGAGCTCAAACTCTAGTACAATAAGTGCTTGCGGCACTCGTGTAGGGGAATGTTCAACCTGAGAGGAGGAGAACTCCTCTTCTAACTACTAGTGTTCTAGGTTTCCTGAGTGCTATTAACACTAGCTGGAGTTCTCTAATGGTCTCTAAGGCAGGGGCTCGCTAGTTCTGGCTTGGGTTGCCTCTCTCATTTCTTCATCTTGGGCCCCTTTTATAGGCAGGCTGTGTTGGAGCAATGGATTTCCTAGCGGGTTACCGGGGCACGCTGATCTTTTACCATCCAATGGGCGCACGGTCGTAGATCCGCGAGATCCCTCACACAGTCCTTCGGGTTATATAGAGTAGCTACTCCGCTCATGATGATGGGTCTCACACCTTTTCAGTGCTAGACGGTGCGGGTGATTTGACACAACGGAGTAGCCTGCGCCGTTGCATGCCTCGGTATCGGGACTTTGTGTTGTCTCGAGGCTACCTCTGCATGGGACCTATTGCGGATAAGAATGTGAATGCCACAAGGCCGAGGGTTTTGAGCTTCCCAAGCCCGAGCTCGAGCTTAGGAAGCTCGAGTCGGGGCCAATGGGAGATATCGGGTGGTCTGTCGCCTAGCAGGCTGGAGGGGCGCTCCTTCTTGGGCCGTATCACCTGATCGGCCGAGCCTGTTTTGTGCATGCTCACGGGCCACATGTTTATTCACCGACAGCTAGCCCCCGAGACTTGTGCGGACGCGCCGTTGGCGTGTGCTTAAGTCCTTAGAGCATGCACAGCAGGTTCCCTAAACTACTGTAGCGATGCAATGACAGCTGATGGGGAACGATTCAACGCGGATTGCAGCCCCCAGCAGGCTCCGCATCGAGCGATTAGAGGATACGGAACGGCCGGCCGATCCCCAAATATGGAGACCGCAGCGACGTGCCCTATCGCTGCCAGCACACACCTCGCATCTCTCCCGCGCGCCCTGCGAAACCTCGCATCCTTCCCGCGCGCAGGGGGAAACGACGACTCGGCCACGACGAGGCGGGGCGCGGGAGGCGAGCCGTCGTCTCCGGCGCCGGCTTGAGCAGAGCTTGGGGTAAAAGTCCAATTCGTCTCTCCAGGAGCATCCCCATGGAGTCTAGAAGGTTTCCCCTCGATCAATTGGGCCGGAGCCGTCCTCGACGGAGCTCCCGCCGTCCATCCATGGCCGCCGCGCCGCCTCTGTGCCGCGCCGCCGCCTCGGTCCTTCCCAGCCCAATCCGCCGCCACCATCGCCTTCCCCGAGCCGATTCGAAGCCGCGCCGCCTCTTCCCCTAGCCCCCAGGCCACCGAGCCGCCGCCGCCATGAGCAGGCCGCGCCACCGCCGCTGAGCGCCGCCGCGCCGTCGCCTCGGGCCGCCTCGCGCCCAGCCGCCGCCGCCGCCGGCGAGGCTGCCGCTGACCCCCTCCGCTGCTCGCCGGAGCGCCGCCGTCCCGCGCGCATCCCTCCCCTCTGGCCACAGCCAGAGGTTGAAGACAACCCCTAAATGGGCCGGCCCACTCAAAAATTCGGATTTTCCAATTTTACAGAAAAAGCTAGCAATTGAAATATTTATTATAATTTCTCTGTAGCTGATAAAAATGTGAAACCAATTACATGTACTACTCGTACATATACTTACCATACAAATACA
The DNA here is from genome assembly GCA_005191435.1 of Raddia distichophylla. Lineage (NCBI taxonomy): Eukaryota > Viridiplantae > Streptophyta > Magnoliopsida > Poales > Poaceae > Raddia > Raddia distichophylla. The sequence continues at coordinate 1,433,857 of SPJY01001677.1, forward strand.
TATACCGTTCATGTATAAGGCGGTTATAGTAGTTTATGGCAAAAGGAATTAAATATATGAGTGGGAATATAGAGAACGATGTTTAGAGATCCTGCTAGGTGTGTTCACAGTTATAGGGAAAGAATCATTTTAGGAAAGGTAGTATTTAGTGATATAGGGGCTATAAAATAGAGAACCTGCTATTGATGCTCTTATGATGACCACTTTGGTTTCTGCCGCGCCTTCGTGGGACCCATGAGGATCGCGCTAGCACGCCTCGAAAGTTGGAACGGTGCTGGTGTTTTCGCGGGGAACCAAGGCACAGCTTATTGCCTCCGCCACATGTGTCCTCAAGGAATCGGAAACGTCTCGAGCTCCCCTATTTATCGCGGCCTCTCCTTGTGTTTTGCCACACAACCGCTAAGTCTCACTTCACTTAATTCTCCCCTTAGGCTTCCGCTTAAAAAAATCCTTTCGTTAAACTGCCATGGCCTTCCGTTAAGCGGCCGCCGAGTTCGAGGCCGAGCTTTGGTCAAAGCTCAACTCGGTCATGGCGGCGATGGCCGCTAGGGAGGCGACGGAGGCCGCGGCTTAGGCGGCCGTGAAGGCCCAGGAGGTTATGTGCATCGTGGACATAGAGAACGCCTCTGCTAAGGCGCCTTTAGCACCGCCGGAGGGGATTGCGGCGGCTCTCGATCCGGCGCTCCTATGCCTGGGATCTCTCAAGAGTTGGGTTGCAGAGATCCTAGCCGAAGAGGGGGAGAAACCAATTCCCCTAGCTCCGGCGCCTACGCCGGAGGTGGCTGTGATCGCTCCCGGAGGAGCGCCGGTGCCTCTGCCCCCAGAGAGCTTGAGGACTGGGTCGCCGAGCTCATGGCGGATGAAGGCGATGCCTTCTAGGAGCTGGACGCCGATGCCGAGCCCAAGCGTGCCAAGGTTCGTCGTCGCTTGGACTTCGACTGATGAGTCTCTAGTTTTTATGGTGAGTCTGGGGTTGTATTTCGTGCAAGGCCGAGGGGGCACTTTATTGTAAATTTTTATCCTTTCACAAAAAAACCTACATTTCCTTTCTTATCGTGACTCAAAGCGCTTAGTGCCTTCTAGCCGTGGTTTACGAGACCGGAACACCTGGCCCCAAGACTCGACCTCGAACTTAAGCGGCGCTTGGGATTGAAACACTTAGTCCCGAATCTTCGACCGCAGGTTTTAAGAGACATAGGACCGAAAAAACTTAGGCTCGGAACTGAAGCGCAAGCTTAAGAGACGTGGGACTGCAACTCTTCACCCTGTGCCTAAAAGATGTAGGACTGAAAAACTTAGTCCTGGAACTTAAGCGAGCCTAGGAGATGTGGGACTGCAACGCTCGGAGCCATGCTTAGCCGTCGGCCTAAGAGACGTAGGACATAAAAACTTTTAGTCCCAGAACTTAAGCGCGAGCCTAGGAGACGTGAGACCACAATGCTTGGCCTCGGGCCTAAAAGACGTAGGATCAAAAAACTTAGTCCCAGAATTTTAAGAGCGAGTTTTGGGAGACGTGGGACCACAATGTGTTGCAAATTTTGCATAATGAGCAAGATATCAATGTGATTCACATAAAGCACAGCTACAAAAATAAGCAAGCCAATAATACTATAAATCATGCATTCTCCAAATATGACAAGAAAGGCATATAAATACATGATCAACTCAAATATTATTGCTGCAGCGTATCATACCATTGGCGTATTACTGTAGCAAAGTTGAGAACTCTCGAAAAAAGTTCTAAAGATTATAAAAAAAAATAAAAAATGAGAAAATTGCACTATTATTCTCCATACTTGTCCCACATGTACACATAAATCCGTAACTATTGAAACTTGAAACCGCTCATTTATGCTTCTGAACTTGAAAAACTGTAGCAATTCGGTCCACATCGCATATTACAGCGGGTTTGCGGGGTGGTTTGCTGACTGGGCGCCCAGAACATAGCTGATTTGGTGGTTTTTTTTTTGCATTTTGCCCCCCGCACTCCTCTTCTCCTAGCTTCTCACGCGTTGGCTGTATAATTTATGCCACAAGAACCATCTGAAACTTTGATTTTTTGTGTATTGCCCCTAAAATTGGTTTCACCTATTACACAGAGACGTGCAAATTTCAAACTTTGAGATGCCCTATTTGCGGTCCTTGCGACAATAGCATAGAACGGCAACATGCCAACACATCACTGCGTATAACATTAACATGCAGCATAACATTAACATTGGAGCATCAGTCACTTCTTCTCACTATCTATGTCATAATTGCAGTTGCCAACATGGAGTTAAACCCAAAAGAGAAACCAAAAGATTAAACCCCAGTAGATAGTGAAGTCACTGTACAAGCATGGCACAGGAGAATAAACAGTCACTGTACAACCCCAAAAGATGATATGTTCTACTGCCACAGATGTATCTACTTCCTAGCCCTTTTTGATGCTGCTGGCCCAGATGATTGAGAAGCCTTCCTAATCCTCTTTGGGTTCTTCCCTTTCCTCATGTTTGCTCTTCCCTCTTTGGTGGCCGTTGTCAGTGGGATTGAGTGGGCTTTGGGTGCATTTTCTTGGATGAAATAGCAAGAAACATCAACTTCAGGTGCATTGACCTCTCTAATGGATTGAGTAGCCTGTGTGAAATAATTGTGGTTTGTTATGCTACAATGCAATGCAATGCAATGCATTGAAGGGTTGTTGACAGATTTTCATGTTTACCTCAGTAGTTAGATCTTCAACCATAGTGCTTGTCAGCTGAGACAACAACATAGCAGTATCTTTTGTAGGTTCCATTGTAGTCTAAGTGCAAAGCAAAAGGCAAAAGGTGGTCAAAGACAGTATTACTCACTGTTTACAAACATACTTAAATAGAGATATGTACTAAATATATATACCTGAATGTTGATGTCATCATGCTGCTGGCTCTCTTGATTCTCAACTTCATCCTGGTTCCCTTGATCCTCATCATGTTGATGGCTCTCTTGTGGCATTTTTTCTGTTTTCTTAATAGGACATCCTCTCTGATTATGTCCAGTGCCTTTGCAGTGGCCACAATGGATCAGAGTCCCATGTCTTGTGAATTTGCCATCCACAACTTGAGGTTGTTGTCTCCTGCACTTCCTTGGTCTGCCCACCTTCTTAAGATATGAAGGTGGCAGTATTTGGCATCCATTCTACTTCACCCATCTTTTCTTGTAATTGCAAGGCATGATAATCTCCCCATAAGCTTCAGTCATCTTTTGAACTGAGTAGCATGATGGTACCATCTCCTCGGGATGTATCCTATCAAACCTCATACATGCTATTGCATGGCAGCAACATATGCCTGTTAAATCCCATCTTCTGGAATCACAATGCCTTGAATGGATGTCCACTATGTACCGTGATTCATGGTGATGCACTTCAAAAATCCCCAAACCAGCAGGCAATGCATAGCAAACGTTAGACAATTGTGCATTTTTATCAAGTTTTTTTTAATCTTAGGACAAATGCTACCCTGCCACTTGTTCAACACTTCTTCTCTCTTTGAACAGAACCTCCTCATCAACTGATTCTTGATCCTCTCCAACATAGATAAGATAGGCAGCTCTCTAGCATCAAGAATGTATCTAAGCAGAAAAGACACAGTGTTTATAAGAAATGCAGCAAGGACTATACATATGCAGATGCAGATATATAGGAGTATATATACAAATGCTTACCTGTTAAATACCTCACAATTATTGTTCACAAGAATGTCACATTTGGGGAAGTCTGAAAAGAATGCTCTGACCCATGTGTTGGGAGGTAGATTAGCTAGAAATTCTTGACCAGGTTTGCTTAGGGCCTTCATTCTCTCCATGTTTGCCTCCCACTCAGTAACTGTTGTTGACCTTGCACATGCCTAGAGCTGATTTTTTTAGCACTTCACCCTTAAATGAATTCTGAAAGTTTGCGTACATATGCCTAACACAGAACATGTGCTTTGAATTAGAGAAAACATCTTGAACAGCAGGGATTAGGCCTTTTTGTTTATCAGTCATAATAGTCCAAGGATAGGTGTTGTCAATGCCTAAATCTGATTTTAGAGTTTGCAAGAACCACTTCCATGAGCTTTTGGAGTCAACCTCAACTACAGCCATAGCAACTGGATATATGCAGTCATTTGGGTCTGTGCCTATAGCAGTCAGCAGTTGGCCACCAAATTTGGTTTTGATGTGGCAGCCATCTAAGCAAAGAAGAGGCCTACGAGCCTTAAGAAAATCAAACTTGCATGCATACAAGGAAAAATACAGGGTTGAGAACATGCTATTCTGCACATTGTGAAAGAGTGTACTGCCTGGGTTAGATCTCCCAATCTCTGCTGCATAATCCCATAGTTCATTGAACTGCTCAACTTCATCATCATGGATTACCTTCATTGCCTTCCTTTTGGCTCTCCGCAATTTGTGCCTTCCAGGTGTCATATTCCAATCCTTCTGCACAATTCTAGCAAAATTCTTCAAAGACATCTTCTCATCTGCCCTGAAGGTCTCAAGGTATTTCTCTGCTAGAAAAGTTGAAGTGAACCTCTTAAGTTCCCACTCCTTCCTGCATGTGTGCTCTCCAACATATGTCTTCAATAGCATTGATTTGGTTCTGTTATCCATGGAAGCATAGAGGTGCCATGGCATCCTTCAGCACAATGAGCCCTGAATCTTCTCTTATCATTCCTTACTATCTTGATATCCACTCTGTTCAAACAGCTGTACTCATTGATAGCCTTCCTCAAGTCCTCTACACATGTGAAAACATTGCCTGCTTTGAAAACATGGCAAGCAATGTCCTCCTGAACCCTAACTTCCTCCAGCTCAACTCTCTTGTTGCCCTCCTCATCTGATGATTCAGGCATTCCAAACCCCTCCTCCTCTGAATTGGCATCTTCCTCAATGACATCATCAATTCTTTTCTTCCCCTTCTTACTACTGTGCCCCTCAAATTCCCATCTCTCTTCCTCACTCTGATCCTCATCTTGGATTAAATCATCATCACTTTCTAATGCCACATAATCACTGTCCATAATATCATTGACATCATATGGGGATTCCCCTCCATTATCTTTCATGAGATCCTTGTAAAAATCTGGAGGTTTTTCTCCAACAATACTATGTGCAATAACAGTCTTCCTTGGGCTAATCACACTAGGCAATGGCCTCACTGGTTGCACCACAATATCCTCCCACTCGTCTCCTGCATAGCTATCTTTAGTATCAACAAAAATAACTAAGTTCTTGCACTCTTTGTCGCTTCTGCCATCCTCAATGTGTCAGCATCACTGTGAATAATCACTAGTCCATGAGCCAATTGTTTACCTGGTAAGCACCAGTAGACATTAAGCTTCTCTGTCTTCCTGTAGCCTAGTTACTCGACAAAATCGTCTATCCACAGAGGGGACCATGTGTCTACCTCGCACCCATCAAACCAACTCTTCTTGGCCCCCCACATACATCCTATTAGTTCCATGTCCTATAAAGAACCCCCCATGATGGACCTCTACCGAAAACTCACCATCATCATGGCCTACATATCACACATAAACTCCAAATTGTAAAATAATTCTCTACTAAATAATCGAAAAACCCTAATTTTCAATCTAACTCAAAAGGCTAATGCGATGAAGTTCTAGCAGAAGTAAAGAGAAAAAACACCAAATCGAAGATCATCGTGATAAAGGAGGGGTTTTGGCCATATGTACCATATACGGGCGGTGGTTCTTCTTCTCCCCGCAGACGAGCCACCATCTCGTCGGCCCCGCTGGCACCCGCCGCCGATCCCTCCTCGCCGACGTCGCCGCCGCGCGAGGTCACTTCGTTGAAGTCAGTGTCGGGGCGAGAGGAGGGCACTAATCGGCTAGGGCGTGAGAAGCTGGGAGAAGAGGAGTGCCGGGGGGGCAAAATGTAAAAAATCCCGCCACATCAGCTATGACCTGGGGTGCCCAGTCAGCAAACCACCCGACAAACCCGTAGTAGTCTACGATTTGGACCTAATTGCTACAGTTTTTCAAGTTTAGGAGCATAATGAGCGGTTTCAGTAGTTACGGATTTATGTGCACAGGTGGGACAAGTATGGGGACTAACAGTGCAATTTTCTTTAAAAATAATGTCGTTCTAGTTTTGCCCTAAGTTAAACATTTCTATCTTTAAGTATTAATTATCAGAAATCCGTATAGTTTATCAACATATGAATTATATATTATAATCTAAATATATAAATTTTATATTGTTAAACTATATGAATTTTTAGTAACGGTGGCGATGGTGGGGAGGAGAAAGGCGACGGTGGCGGCGGTGATGGGGAAGGAGGGAGGCGGCGGCGGCGACGGAGATCTGGGCGCAACAGGTGTCGGAGCTGAGCTGCTTCCCAGAGGCAGTGAGCCGAGCGGAGCCGCCTATCTTGCCCGGCGCGCGGGGGAGCGAGTCGCGCGTGGCGTTTCATTGGATGGGCATGGCGGCCACGCGGCACGAATCAAGATAGGGTATGCATGGGGTTTGATTTGTAGCCCGGCTGCACCAAATTTTTTTCGCTCTCCTCCGGTGTGGCTCGCGAGCTAAAGCTTACTTTTTTTTTGTTTTTGCTCGGTTCCGCCCCTTCTCTCACACGCTGTTTCAGACCCCAACATCACGTCTCTGACATACGACTATACGAGTATGTGATACGTCACGTCTCTCCTCTTATCTTTCCTTCCTTGTCGGGCATTACCTCCACCACGCGCCGCCGCGCCATCGCCGCCGCCGCCTCACCCTCGCGACGCTGCGCTCCTTCCAATTAACAAGCATGGCTCTTATGGTGCCATCCCTTCCCCTGTCACCATCCGGAGCAGCCGCAACCGCCTTTCCGCTGTCACCATCCTCCACTCACCCGCGGCCAAGAAGGCATCCTCTCCTCAGCGTGTGCTGCAGCTGCTCTCGCGAGACTCCGTCCCCCGCCGCCGTCGGCAAGGAGGCTGCTTCGTGGGCTGCCAAGCTCACCGGCGCCGTACCATGGAAGGCCGTGGTCTCTGGCGCACTTGCGCTCACCTTATCCTTCTCTTGCTGTAAGCAATCCTGCTCTTTATCTACTCCCGGAGCAATTGCAAGGAACTGCGTAGCTGTAGATGATTGCTTGAAAACAAAAGAGCAGATACCTTTGCAATTTGAGGAATGCGTAATTGCTGTCTGTGGTTACATGGGCTAAAAAAACTGGGAATACGGTGGACATTGGCACAGAGTTGGTATATAGTTGCTTATATCTAGGAGATGATATGGTTTTGGTTGATCAAAAGCGGACAGATAAAGTGAGCCTGATATTCACCTCACGGAAACTGACACATTTTGTATGTGACTTCTTGGTGCACTTCACAATAAATCTATGCAACTGATTGTACTACTAACAGAAGAACAAAGTGTTAGATTTATCATGAAGTTTGAAATTCTATTGATTAAAAAATGTAATTGCATAAGATTACAAGGTATTATTGCGTCTTTTTGCACACTCAATAGTACCGATAAAGGTACTTTTCTCCACCTGTTCCTATTTATATAAAATGCTCCATTGAAGTCCCCCTTTTTCTCAATTTCTGCAATTGTCTATCATTTATCATTAAAATATGTAGTTCCAAATAGTTGCCTCCTATCATCTGGCAGTGCCGAAAGCAACAACCACAGATGATATATTGGCATCTATGTGTAACAACACATGCTTATGCATCCCACACACTTTGCAAGATGAATTGTTGGATAAAAGAAGTGTAGGCATGGGCAGTCATAAATAGAAGACTTCTTATTTTGACGGCATTTTTCACGTTTTTGTTTTGATGTCCCATTTTGTAATTACATTTGCAATGGCATATATAAAATTATCACAAAAAGTGAATTTATTTGTACTTTTGAGTAAAAACATGTCCATGGAAAGTGTAATGCAATATCTCCTAACAAAAGTTTTAGGTGTGGCTAATTCAAAGGCTGGGGTCAACAAACCAGAATTGCTTCCTAGGGAATTTACTACTGTCATTGATGTCGCTGGTTTTCTCTCTTCAGGCCAGGTAATTCAAACCTCTAATTTTGTCTGAGTTGTTTCAATAGTTTAGAACTACAAACGAAGTGTGGTGTCCATGAAAAAAAATCCTCCTCACGTGTGTCAGGATGTTTTAAACAATGCAGTATGAGCAAAATAAACCAATTAATGAAATTCAACACAGCCAACATAAACAATAACACCAAAGATCATGAATTCTTTAAATTTAAGCAAATAAATTAATACACTCATGATCAACTCAAAGAGCAAAATCATGGCGGCCATCCAAGTAATAAACCAGCAAACAAAGGTCAGGTTTAGATTGGGATTGCTCTCAGGTTGCAAATTATGGGTTGCTAAATAAATTAGCCTTCCAACAAATAATTTGAGCTTTATATGTCACAGGTTATTAAATCTGAAATCAGGTTTATACCCTAGAACAACACTATTCTTGCACCAAAAATGGGTAAATCAATACTCAATATGTATGCTAATGAGCAGCTAGGTAAACCAGGAGCTAACAGATCAACTTTAGACTGTAACCTAGCCGAAACAGCCACAAAAACAGTGCTGAAAACCAGCACTGCTCTAGTCACAAAACAATCACTTATTAACCAATAATAGACATTATTGACAGCACTAACTTTTCAATTAACAGTGATCAAACAGCAGTAATATGATCATGTAAATCAACATCAAGTGCTATGCCATACAGATTGAGTCAACAAAAAAACGAATTAAACGAACAGTGTTTGAAAGGTTTAATCTCTGAATTCGGGGTAAAATATGTTGATCTTCAATGCGCAAATGTGTTTCTACAACACCGAGTCACCAAAAACGAATTAAACGAACAGTGCTACTCTAGGTTTATCAAATACACCTAACAAACAGATTAATAAGCATTAAGATAAGCAATCATCACCGAGCTAAACAAGTATTTCCCCCAGAATGCACTTCACCCAAATTGAGATGAATCAGCCCCTTTTGCACACGGCAAGGTCCCCAAATCCACCTCAATCGGCACAGTGCACAAACACAATAATGCTGAAGAAGCCGAAGGTCTTATTGAGCACTGGATTCAAGCCGGCAAGCAGAGGCAAAGCGCGATGAAATCGCTGTCCTAGAAATCAGATCGTCGTGCTATAAACGCACTACCGACAAAGCGACCTAAAGATACGATACCATCAGCCCCACCACAGCCAAAAGCCACGGAAAGAGCCCGAGGTGCAGAGAGGAGCAGCAGCAAGCTCACGACGACCACCCTGTGGCCATCGGGAACCAAATGGAAGACCACTACCACAACAGCACCCACTGATCGGCGAGGACGCCAAGGCACCGGCGAGCAGCAGGGCGACGACCAAACAGAGGGTGAAGAGGGGATAAAACTAACAGCCAAAAACCAACCAACCTGAGAGAGAGTTGCGGCTTCCTTCAAATAGGCGAGGGAAGTGAACCGGCATCACAAGAAACCCAGACACCGAGGCCACGTCGCCCATATCGACGCGCGCCCGAGGGGCAGCGCTGCTGCCCCTTTATCCATCTCTCTCTTGTGTGGGCTGGCCCAAGGAGCAAAGGGCACAAAGGATACAGTTGTTTTTCATCCTTGCAGTAAGCCAGTGACTGTAGGAGTTGAAGATGTAGATAACTTAAAATAACATCTTGTGTTGAAACAGTACATGTGAAATAGTTTGAGTTGAAACAATACATCATGTGAAAGGAAAATACTAGACCCAATCTAATATCGATTTAATCATAACATCAGGGAGGCTCATATTATGCTATGCAATCGTCTAAAAATGTAGTTTAGGCTCTACAGTAAAAAACATTGCTCTGTCCAAGGATATGTAAGATAATTTCTGTTATAACTTGTGGTTAGGAAAATCCTGTTATCAATGATTTGACATTTTGTCATATCCTGGTGTTGTAGAAACACATTTGCGCATTGAAGGTCAACATATTTTATCCCGAATTTAGAGATTAAACCTTTCAAAAGGTGTTCGCTGCATACAGAAATGTGTTATCTGTAATGGATATAGTGGATACCTAACTTTGTTTGCGCTTGTGTTACAGTGTAAACGCTAATATTTGATTCAAGTGCTAATTAGTTATCTTGTTTGTTAGGAAATGCGCCGATGCAAAATCACGAATGACACCAAGAGACACGATGTTTGGTAACGCAGTTCAGCTTTCGCGTACATCTGCGGGCTCTGATTATGGGCACTCCTCCCCAAACCATAATACCGCAGCATACCGGCTGTACAGGTCACGGCCACATGCCGGTGGCTGACCTCCTCAGGCCTATGCTACTATTATGAAGTTGTGTCATGGTTACACCAGGGCTGCCTCACTTTATATTGTGAAGGCCTGGATAGAGTTCGACTCTAACACTAAACCAACCCTACTTATTACAACACAGAGTCCATGTGACCTACTTGTATACATATTTGACATAAAATCTAACAAACTCCACCTTAAAGAATATGACTTTCTCCACCTTAAAGTCGTTCCAGCGTCTTGCGCAAACCCTTTTACCCAGCCTCTGGTTGCTTTCTTCGCAGCTTATGTCGAACCGCCCGACAAGTCCACCTCCTTGGACCCACCGTCTTCCTTTGGATATTTGTTTGACTCTCCTTGGATCTGCACCTCTAGATCTAATCTTTTAAGTCCTCGAGTAAGCTTCCCAGCCCGCCACCACGCACCACGTCGTCCGTGCATGGCAAAACATGCCGCACCCTAGCTATCCACATCCACGCCACAGCTTCACCTCCGGTGTCGTGATGCAACGCCTTCTATGCAATATCCAATCGCATCACTGCTCCCGCCGTTTCGATCTATCCGGCATAATCCATCCACGCCTGCTGGTCTGATCGCGAACACCGAGGTCGTCGCCGTCGCCTGCTGACCTCGCCAGCTACTTTGTCAGCCTAATCGCCATGTCTGGTCAATCCCTGCCAACGATAGCCCATCAAACGGTTCGAGCGTCCTGCCCGAAGTGTCCGACACCAACGATCGAATCGTCGATCGCCGCCATGCTCCACCTTGCGCCGATGAGGTGTTTTCTGCTGCGCCGTGTGTGCATAAACCTCGTGTCTTCCCCTAGATCTTCCGCATAGCCAACCTCGCCAACCAAGCTCTGATAACACTTGATAGGATATGCGTCGATGCAAGATCACAAACAACACCAGGAGACGATATTTAGTAACGTTGTTCGGCTTTCGCCTACATCTACGGAGCTCTGATTATGGGCGCTTCTCCCCAAACCATAATATTGCAGCATACCGGCTGCACAGGTCACGACCATATGCCGGCTGCTGACCTCCTCAGGCCGATGCTACTATTATGAAGTCGTTGTCATGGTTACACCAGGGCTGTTTATATAGTGGAGGCTTGGATAGAGTCCGACTCTAACACTAAACCAACCCTGCCTATTATAACACAGAGTCCATGTAACCAACTTGTATACATATTCGACACAAAACCTAACATTGTCTTTTGTTTAACAGAATTATCTTGTCATAATTACTCGTTGAAATACTTTTATATGTCATATTGACTTCCCTATGGATAGAAGGAAAAATACTTGCCAGTAAATGCTTAGATCACTGACTTGTGTCTCAAAGGGTAGTCTTAATCATTCTACTCATTTCTTTGGCGGTAATATTTAGATTACAATAGATAGGTGCTGACAATTTTGATTTGTTCTTAGGAAAATCGTTTGCGTCAAGAGATAGAAGACCTAGAGAAGGAAACAGGGTACAAGTTGAGAGTTCTTGCACAAAATTATCCTGATACACCCGGTGACTTTGCTTTCTTTTTGTCCCACATGCAGTAGGATTCTTGCTTTGGTTTTTGTGATTTTATTGCCCCATATCTTCAAAGATACATGAAGTTGCTTTTTAGAGACTACCATTCCCATAATTGCATCTTCTCAACACATATTGTTATGTGCATGTGGGCCCCAATGGGCATAGGGTACGGTTAGTGCTGTATTAGTTAGAATAAGGGCCGAAATCATTGTTCACATGTGAACAGTAACCGTGAGAGGATTAGCCACCGATTAGAGTACTTTCTTAATGGCCAAATTGATTAGATCAAATCTAGATTTGAATCTAGATCCCCTCGCCCCGCCATCCCCTCTCTCCGTTCATGTCTGGGCATACCAGACCAGATTTGATCATATATCGCACATTGTAATATCATTGAAGTGGCTGGACAGTAAGCAAGTTCATAGCCACCGAGTGTTTATCACTTTATCTAGGTGAATATCTAACCTTTTTGACTATAGATAGTTCTTTCAAGATCCACAATCCATTACAGCATTTTGGAAAGCGTGCTGTTATTTACATGGCCTCCTTTCATTTTGCACTTCAGGTTTGATAGCCCACCTATATATGGGGCTGGCCATGCATGCGTAGCACCACTCTTGAGTTTTTGGCCTTGCATTACCCAAAAGGATTAACCCGAGATGATATGTTTTGGTCCATCTAGCATTACATGCTTGTACTATCTCTAGACTAGCATGGTGGTACTATTCCACCAGTACCGATCCACATGGGCCACACTCCTACGCTGGGCCTGACAAGAGGACAGCTCTCCATGCTGCCATTCTCCTGACGGAGGGTGTGTGTGATTCTCTTTTTCTTGCTTGCTTCCGTCTGTCTCCATCGTGATGAATTGATGCATGCAGGGCTCAGCATCAGCAAACATCTGGTGAATTGGAACCCGTCCCTGGTGAAGAAGGCAGATGTGCACGGGAACACCCCGCTTCATGTGTTGGCATCAGCCCTCAACTGGGGGAACACATCAATCGCAGAGCTTCTTTTGACAGAGGATCCGTGCGCTGGATACCGCGCAGACGCGGAGGGGTCACTGCCCATACACGTCGCCGCCGCCAATGGAAACCTTGATATCATCGATGTGTTGCTGAAGCACTGCCCCAACTGCGACTGCTCCTGCACTACATTTTCTGGCCAGACCATCCTCCACATTGCCGTCCAGAACGCCAAGTGTGACGTGGTTAAGTATATATGCAGCGGACAGAGGTTCGTGGGGATCTTCAATGCGAGGGACAGAGACGGGAATACGGCTATGCATCTGGCCGTCAAGGAAGGAGATCAGTCCATCTTCTGCATGCTACTGCGGAGGAGAGAAGTACATTTGAGCTTCACAAATAGGGAGGGACACACTCCTGTTGATCTTGCACGGCTCAGCCTCCCACGTGTCCAGATATGGTTTATGCCGGTACGTCCACTTTAATTACCTAGTACTCCCTCCATTCCAAAATAAATACAGTTTTGGCTATGCACCTAGACTTGCTTATGTTCAGGTGCATAGCCAGAACAGCAATTATTTTGGGACGGAGGTAGTAGTAATTAAAATAGATTTCCTAACTTTAGACCAAACTTACCTAACTAGCTTCCTCCGTGCCACCGCGGCACTGCCGCTGCTTCCTCAACGCCACTTTTGAAGTATAAATACATGAATTGCCTTCCCTTCCCCATCAGTTTAGACTTTAGGGTGAACTGGCTAGTGCATGCAGTTTAATATGGTATCAGAGCCAGAGGTCTAAATAAGTCATCCACTCTATTCCACATCTGAGGCACAGGGAGTCTTCACACGTGCGGGGGAGTGTTGAAGTATAAGTAAATTGCCCTCCCTTCCCCATCAGTTTAGGCTTTTGGTTGAACTGACTGGTGCATGCAGCTTAATAGCCACCATCTTGCTTCATTCCGGTGCCGCTCGCACCACCACCACTTCTCCTTAATTCAGATTAGGGTTTGAGGGGAGGTGTCGCGAAGCACGCCTGACACCTCCTTGGCAGCGAATTTGTAGTGGAGCCTGAGGGCCAGCGATGACATAGGAATTTACCGCAAAAACCTATCTACCAATGTCCTCGCCCCAAGAGGGAGAGAAACAAGATAAAGCGACATCAAAGCGGTTACCACAAATAAAGACACCAGGGATGTTCCTAATGTTTTGGGCCCCCTTCCGAAGCATAAATTAGGGTCTATGTCCTAGCCTATTCCTAAAGTTTAAATCAATTTTGAAAAACTATTATAAATAGCATCTAATATGTTTGATACATTAAAAGAAAACATGATACTATAGATAGAGATTTTTTTTCCTAGCGGCCATGGTATCTAGCAAGGGCAATTCACTGACTGCTTGCTTCTGCGATGTTACTCCGATGGCCAGTTTGTCGAATCAACTTGAATCGCCCGTGAAATTAGGAATTTGTGGTGGTAGGATGTGGTATTTATCCCACTAATTTCTCCCCTAATCACCAACGGAAACACCGTTAAACGCAAAATCAATGGCCTAGGGACAGAGATCGGTAGATTGGGAATCGATTTTGGGGAAGAAAAGAGCAAATTGTGATTTTGGGAAGATGAGCAGTCATACGTTGCAGTCTTGGAGAGAGAAACGAGTTGCTGACTTAAGGTTGGTCTATACTCTATAGTACTACTATATAAGCGCTGGGTCGTGGCCACCCAAAATCATGGGCCCAGGGCGGTCGCCCTTGTTGCCCTGCCCTAGGAACGGCACTGATAAAGACAACACTAGGGGTTTTTATACTGTTTCGGGCCCTCCTGATCAGATAATAGCGCTACAACCCGTAAATATGCATTGCTTTGGGTGTGTGTGTGTGGGTGTGTGTGTGTGTGTGTGTGTGTGTGTGTGTGTGTGTGTGTGTGTGTGTGTGTGTGTGTGTGAGGGGTGGCAATCTCGTGGATACTCACGGAATATGACGGTTGTCGGCTGGCGCTAGGGATGCTTTCCCATATGGTGGATAAGACTGTGTCTTCTTATTCGTGTTGTTTCTTGCTTCTCTTCTCCTTGTGTTATTGTCTCATGTCTCTCTCTCTCCTTCTCTCTACCCTCCTCATTGCGAGGTGATTCCTTTATATAGGTTTGACGGAACTAACGTAGCCAGTTGATCTTTAGATAAAACGTTCAGCCCTGATATGTGTCTTCGAGTAGTGTTATCTTTACCACATGTCTTCTCCTTTCCATGGCGGTTTTTGAGTCTATCACTGTGACTTTAGGTTTCTTCTTTCATATTGAGTGTCTTCAGGGCTGCCCTGGGTCAGGGAATAGGTCGGGTTGCCACGTTTTCGTCATGGCACGTAATGGGGATGCCATTGGTATCTCATGACGTGGTAGGTCTAGTCAAGCGCAAGCCATTTCTTAAGTCCGTTTGTTTATAGATCCAGGATAGGGGCTTCCAAGTGTCTTCGACCATTGGGATCAGTGTACAGTTGCATTCCAAGCATACAAGTCGGTTTAAGCATGCTCTTCTTCTAGGTGCTTCCAGGTGTTTGCAAATAATACTGTATGCCTAGTACGTCCACTTTAATTACCAAGCTAGTAATTAAAACAGATTTGTTAACTTTCGATCGAAACTTACCTAGCTACCTTCCTCCGTGCCATTGCCGCTGCTTCCTAGCTCAACACCACCATCTTCCTTCGCTCTGATGCAGTCAACCTCCACTCGCACCGCCACCACTTCTCCTTTGGATTAGGGTTTGAGGGGAGGTTGTGTCATAGGGCACGCACAGCATCTCCTCGGCAGCGAATATAGTGGGGCCTGAGCACAAAAACCTTCCTACCGACGTCCTCGTCAATTGATTACCACAAACAAAGACATCACCAGGGGGGCAAAGGGGTTTTTACACTGGTTTGGACCTTCTGATTGGATAATAACGCTACGTCCAATTCATATGCATTGCTTTGGGTGTGCGTGCATGTAAGGGTGGCTCTCTCGTGGATACTCAATGGGAGTGTGACGGCTGCCGGCTGGACGCTGGTGCTAGGGATGCTTGCCCGTATGGTGGATGAGAGTGTGTCTTCTCTTTCCTGTTGTTTCTTGCTTGTCTTCTCCTTGTGTTATTGTCTTGCGTGTCTCTCTCCCTCTCTCTCTACCCTCCTCATGCATTGGGAGGTGATTCCTTTACATAGGTTTAAAGGAACCGACGTAGCCAATCATCCGGTCGATCTTCAAAGCAAACTTTCAACCTTGATACGTGTCTTCGAGTTGTGTTATCTTTACCACGTGTCTTCTCCTTTCCATGGCAGTTTTTGAGTTACCACTATGACTTTGGGTTTCTTCTTTCATATAGAGAGTTATATTTCTGTATTCCGGGCTGCCAAAGGTCAGGGAATAGGTCGGGTCACCACGTTTCCATCCTGGCATGTAATGGGGATGCCATTGGTATGCTGCCTGAGCTATCTCATGACATGATAGGTCTGGTCAAGCCAGTATACACGGTTGCATTCCAGGCATACAAGTCGGTTTAAGGATTCCCTTCTTCTAGGTGCTTCCAGGTGTTTGCGAATAATAGTCCATATATATCCAGCTGTCTTGGGTGTTTATATGTCAGTTGTACAAGCAGACTTCAATTTCCTCGTCTACCACGTGTCATCTTTCCACTTTACTGACTTAGTGCGCCGGTTTGCTGTAGATTCTCACGTTGCCGGGACAGGGGGTTCCATTTTTCAAATAGACATATCACAATACCTGACAGGTTGGGGTTTGGGTTCGGGTTTAGGGTATTTCCCTAGCTATTTAGAAAGGCTATTGGTGGTGGCGGACCGGTGGTTGGTTTGGGTCAGGTGAGTGCAGCCCGCGAGGCTTCGGAGCACGAGTGGGGAGGCAAACGGTCAACCTGGCGCTAGAGGGTGGATTAGCGTCGTGCCCGTAGGGTTGATCACTCGCCACTGTTCTCTTTCATACATATAATCAATTTTGAGTGGAGTAGGGTTGTTATGTCTATCGTGAGAGGCATGAACATGCAAGGTGAACTTTACATGTGAGAGCCTTTGTTTGAGTTTTTTTTTTCCATCCCAAAGCCTAAGCCACCAAAGAGCCATGTTGATCCCTCGTTCACAAGTAAGCTCGATGGAGAATCTGATTCCCAATTATTGACAAAATATTTATTTCTGAAAAAAATCTGAATTTCGTCTCGTATAGATACGGTGGTTGCAAGAACAATATATATAGGACTAGGAGTACTATTTATGTATGGCTACATCAAAATTTTCTGCATGTTAATTAGTTTAAGGTATATATGTGTACATTGTTGTACAATAAAAGCATGCTCTTGTTAATGAATTGGATATGTGTACGTGTGCGCCAGAGTGGGCGGCAAAGGATTTTGGATTCCCTTGGAGCTGCGGGAGCTGAGGTGGGCACATGTCGACAGGATCACTACTCCCGTGCCACCAGCATGGCAGATGAGACTGAAGACGTGGAATCCGAGAAGATGAGCAAGGCGGCGGGTCTCTTCAGCGTCTGCGCAACGCTCATCCTGACCTCGACATTCTCGGCGCCGTTCAGCGTGGCCACATTCTACACTAATTTCGTGATCCCTGACACGGGCATTAGCGCGGCGGCATGGCCATGGAAGAAGAGGGCACAGGCGAGCGCCTTCATGTTCTTCGCGTTCATGGACGCATGGACGTTCGTCTTGTCCGCGGCGGCCACGGTGTGGTGCACCTTGGCGGGGCTCCCAAGCGTGGACAGGCGGGCGCGCGCTGGTTACCTGGCCAAAGGATGTGGCTGCCTCGGCGGAGCCGCGCTCCTCATGATCGCCGTCTTCATCCTGGGAGCGTATGCCGCGGTGGTTGCCAAAGCCGAGCTGGGATGGGAGTTAGGCTGGAGCCGGACGGGGAGGCGGAACCGAGCGCTCGCTGGGACTGGGGCGCTGCCGCCTGCTGCGTTGGATGGGCGCGGCTGCCACGCGTCGGCAATCCGGGACGGGTATGCACAGGAGCCTATTTGGAGACCGGATGCACCAATTTTTTTTTCCCGAAATGTACAAGGCCTTAATATGAAAGTGGGGACTTCACACTAGCTACCTGCCTACCTACCTGTTGCAGAGCCACCCCGGCCGTTTACCATCACTATCAATATAGGGAACCACAAGCTGTTGTATCTATATTATACTCGCGAGGGAGCTATAGCGCTACGCGCTATATATATGCTGCGCAGCAGCTAATGCCGACAGCCGACATGCATGCATTAATAAAGCAGAAAGCCAATCTATTTTTTACACGTTCTGCTAGAAACACGACAGGCAAAAACAAATATAGATCGAAACAGAAGAACATGAGGCAAAACGGCATGTCCGTCAAACCATATCCTTTCATACAATTTGGATCATAAACCAAAAAACTCCACATTGAGACAAATTTTATCCTATAGCATAATGAAAAGTAACCATCTCCGTCAACAAACAAAGAAATCCGCCGACGCCAAATCTGCAGGGATCAAACCGTAACACCAATTAAGATTAATCAAAGTTCAAACTCAGTAGTAGGAACTGAGTTTGTCGTCATATCCGCAGAACGCAAGATTATCATGTGTATTTATTTTGCATGCCATAACATCTTGGGCAATAACATTACGGACAAAATGATACATGACATCGATGTGCTTTGTCCTCTCATAAAACATCTGATCCTTAGTAAGGCTTATTGCACTTTGACTGTCACAATAAATGGTAATGTAAGATGTAACACCACAAAGCTCAACGTACAAACCTCTTAACCAGATAGTTTCTTTACATGCATCAAAACTAGCCATATACTCAGCCTTAGTGGTAGATAAAGCAACAATAAGCTGCAGACTAGCTTGCTTTTCAACTAACAACACAATCACCAATTAATAGTAAAGACATAAGTTGCGATAGATCTTCTCTTTTCCAAAACACCAACATAATCAGAGTCAACATAGTCCATAAGCCCACCTCTAAATTTTTCAAACTGCAAACAAGTATCAGAAGTACCACACAAATATCTAAAAATTCACTGAACAACCCTCCAATGCCCTTTGCTAGGATTAACCATGTATCTATTAACAACACTCAATGCATGAGATAAATCAGAATGAGAACAAATCATGGCATACATAGGAGAACCAACTGCATTGAAATAATGAGATGGTGGAAGAACATGTTGTTTATGGTGAGGATCTCACATCAACATCATATATTGGAAGAAGCATGGCCTGCGAATAGAGATGGCAGAAACACCCATGGGTCCTGGTACCCATGGCTACCTGATCCGATGGGTCTGGGTCAAGAATGGACCCATGGGTATGAAAGTTCAGGTATGGGTATGGGTCCGAGCCTAGGTCTAGGTCCAACTTTAGACCCATGGTTCCTAGATCCAAACCCGAACTGTAGCACCTTCCCAGATCAGGCGTGCCTCGCCGCTCGCTCTTCTTTCTGAAGACATGGCCGCCACTTCGCTTTGTCGATGATCGATGGCGACTTGCACTCCTCCGGTGACCTTGCTTCTGTCCGCTTCAAGGTTCATGTCTTCATCGAGGGACTCCCCCTCGTGGCATGGCCTGCTCCTGTGGTCGACCGCCTTCTCGCCGGCGTTGGTTACCTCGATGTTGTCGACGACAGCACTCGCCATCGCCTCGACACCTCCATGTTCCGGGCTTGGCTCTGGACTAGAGACCATGCCACCATTCCCCTTGAGCTCGAGCTCGAGTTGATTGAGAGCCTCCCACTATATGGAGGCTCGCCAAGGAGACGACCGTGATCCGGTCAGGCTTGTTGGTGCCCCCCAGCCGCGGCCTCAGCGCGCTTCTCTCCAACGTCTATTGATCCATGTAGCTGAGGTGGAAGACTTCACGACGCTCTTCGCATGAGTCGGCGGCGGTGCTCCGCGCTCCGATCCCCATTTTTGGCGGCTCGGATACCCCCGGCTTCGTGCCACCACCCGCCACCACCACACCTCCTCGCTCCTGTCGGCCATTATTTGTCCCTTGCTGGCGCCCAGATGATTGCAGTGACAGCGACGATGATCGTGCCAGTGCTGGTCGCCGGGCTGGCGCTGCCGCCTTCCGCCGCACTCTCCCGCGGTTTGGCGCTGGCCTCCTCCACGAGCGTTCAGCGTTCTCGTAGCTGCTCTTCGCCACGGCATCGTGGCCGTGGCTACGGCTTCGGCTTGGACTCCCTGCCGCGCGAGCGCACCCGTTCTCCGCGCAGTCGTTTGCCACCGGCGTCCCTCATCTCTGCAGCCCTCGTCGCCGACGATGACTCTCCCCTGCGTACGCGCTCCTGCTCTCTGATGTGCCACTATTTGCCGTAGGGCCTGTGTGCCGTCGTCGCCGGAGTTGGCTGCCTGGCTCACCTGGACCCGCCTCCCGCTGAGCTCCCTCTCAATACTATGGGACTGGCACTCGGTTGATGTGCCTCGTATAAACTAATATTCAATTGATATGCCTTTAGATAAATAACACCGAACACACCTATTCCTTTTATATATGACATTTTGAGATTTTTGTTGACTTTTCCCTTCTTTACCTTTTTTTCCACCAATTTGAGACATGAAAAGACCGAAATACCCTTGCCTTGAGTCGCATGCAATCGGGCCGATTGGCTTGACCGCACCGGACCGCATCGGTTCAGGAAAGAATATGTCTGAATTAGCTTAATCTGTTTTTATATTTGCCAGCTAATCTAGTGAATAAAATATACTTAAGGCAGGGGCATTTTAGTCTTTTCATGTATCAAATTGGTGGAAAAGAAAAGAGAAAGAAGGGAAAAGCCAGCAAAATGAGAAAAATGTCATATATAAATGGAATATGGGCGTCCGATGTTATTTATGAAACAACATGGTGTTAGTTTCTGTGAGGCACATCAACCGAGTGTCATACAACCAATTTGCCCCCGCTTCGCCCGTTGACCCGGTCGGGGTGGGGCCTACTGCGCTGTTATTGCAGCCTGCAAAGGCGCCTTGGACGGCCTCTTCGCAACTTTTCTCCTCGGGTGGAGGGAATTTTAATTCCACCCTACCAAACGGGCGGTGCGCACCACTTCTCTCTCGCCTGGTCGCACCTCTCTGTGGGCCGCCTTGTCCAGCACCGGCCCGCTGCTGACCTTTGGCCTTGTCCCTACCTCAGCCCTCTAGGCCCCCTCCTAGTGCTACCGATGGCTCTTTTCAGGCCGCCTAGTGGGCCGTTGCCTGTGTCTGCTGGGGAGACGCCCATACCACTTGATCTCAACCCCCTCACATCATGGGCTCCCACCATACATTAATCAGACTCCGTCTTTGACCCCATGGCCCTCGATCCTCCCCCCTTCCCCCATATTCCGCTCAAACTTTCATCGCCAGGGCGACTTTTCTTCCCGCTGCCTCGGTGCTCCCCGCACCACCTTAGAGGCGCCCCAGCGATAAGCTAATTCCCTCGATCCACCGTAGTCGCAGGCTTGCTTCGACTCGGCCTGCCTTTGCTCCCTTGGGATTCTCCTTTGTCCCGGCCAATCGCAAGGCGCAGGGTCTACTTGCGGTTAAGCTGGGGCTGCCTTCGTCGCCAGCTGTCGACGACCTGGTCAGGCAGCTTCAGTCTTTGTTTTCTTCTTCTGCGCTTGATGATGGCTCCTGGTTAGCGGTGTCTTATGTGGGTTGTCAAGCCCGTCCGTCGACCTCACTATTCTGGGGCCTGCCGCGGTTGAGGAGTGCGTCGGGCATGCTTCTTAGCTTGCTTGACCCCACACCCCACCCTGCCGCATCCTGTTGTCTCCGATGTTAGTCGCCCTTCACTGCTCTTCCCACGTGCATGTGGGACTGTTTCGTAGCCCTTGTAGTCTTCGCTTGCATGCGGTAGTCATGTTAGCCTTGCAATTACCTACGTGTGGTTCCTTGGCCTTGGTTTCTCTTTTCCCACCTACGTACGGGCCGGGTGGTTTTCCCCCATCTATTTCTTTTTTTATTTATCTACCAGCGCGCGGACCAGAGATCTACCTTGTTGTCCAATGAAGATCATTAGTTGGAACGTTCGCGGGCTTAATTCGGCCGCCAAGCGTGATGTCGTTGCTACCCTCGTCTGTGCTCATAACCTCTCCATCCTCGCCCTTCAAGAATCCAAGCTTGCCGACCCCTCTCACCAGACTCTGATGGAGGTCGGCAGCCACAGGCATTGTGGGTTCCTCCAGTTGCCAGCTTCCAGCACCAGGGGAGGCGTCCTCCTATTCTGCGACGACTCATCCCTCCACCTCTCTGACCATCTCATTCTTGACCACTCCATCTCCGCCCGAGTTACTCCCGCTAATGGTAGTGCAGGTTGGGCCATCTCCACTGTTTACGGCCCCTCATGCGTCCCTGATAAAGAAACCTTCCTTCAGGAGCTCCTCCTCATTAAAACCGTTTCGCTTGCCCCTGGCTGGTCCTAGGCAATTTCAACCTCATTTACAAAGCTTCCGACAAGAGCAACCTCAATCTTAATCACCTCAACCTTAATCGACGTCTCATGTCCTGCTTCCGCTCGAGCCTCGACTCCTACTACCTAAAGGAGATCCACCTATCAAGTCATCGTTTCACTTGGAGTAACTAGCAATCAAACCCAACCTTGGTCATCCACTCATCCTGGATCGGTCCTTCACCAACTCCGCCTAGGAGACGCTTTTTCCCAACTTGCTCCTTGTTGCCGCTATTCTCTTTTGCTTATGATCACTGCCCGCTACTACTTTCTGCTGAGTGCTTGCCTCGCCCTCCCAGGCGCTTCCGCTTTGAAAGCTTCTGGATCCACGTTCCTAGGTTCTCAGAAGTTACCAAGCAAGCCTGGTGTGAGGTGTCTTATGGCATGCCCTCCCACCTCTTCTCCGTTTCAAGCTAAAGCTCTCTTGCACAGCCGCAGCCCTTCGCTCCTGGAGTCGCTTCCAAATAGGCGACACCAACCTCCAGCTCGCTATAGCTTCAGAAGTTATTCGCCTCTTTGATGTCTCAATGGAAGGGCACACTATCATCAGGCGAGTTCTCCTTACGACGTCAGCTCAAGCTCAAGATCCTTGGCCTTAGTGTGGTCGAGAAGATGAAGTGGAAACAACGGTCGCATCTTGCCTGGTTAAAACTCGAGGATGCCAACACCAAATACTTTCATCTCAAAGCTAACGGTCGCCACCGCATGAACTTTATCCACTCCCTGTGTACCTCCCCTGGTGTTCACACTGAGTTACAAGACAAGGCTGTCGTCCTCCACTCCTACTTCAACTCTATTCTCGGGGAAGAGGCGGCCAACGTCACTGGCCCTCTTGCTCGCGCCTTCAACTGGGCCTCTCTTGATCTACCGACTCTTGATCTCTCGTCTCTCGAGGATCCGCTATCGATTGACAAACTTAAAGCGGTGATCTTCAGCCTTCCAAATGATAAAGCGCTTGGTCCGGATGGCTTCACTTCGGATTTCTACAAGGTTTGCTGGGATTTCATCTCAGGCGACCTGCACTCTACCTTGCAGTGTCTCTTCAACTTGGATGGGCAAGTTTTCCAGTCCCTCAACTGCGCCCACATCGCCTTACTCCCCAAAAAGAACCCCGCCAGCACCTCAGATTTTCGCCCTAATCAGCCTCATCCACAATCTAGGGAAGCTCTTCACTAAAATTTTGTTTTCTAGATTGGCGCCTTTCATGGATGACCTCATATCACCATCCTAGAGTGCCTTCATCAAGAAACGCCATATCCAAGACAACTTCATTTCTTTGCAAGGGCAAGGCAAAGCACTTCACCGCTCTCACGCCCCAGCACTCATTTTCAAGCTCGATCTCCAGAAGACCTTCGACTCGGTCTCCTGGCCCTACCTTCTCGATAAACTCCATGCTCGCGGGTTTGGGCGACTTTGGCAGGATGGGATCTCCCTGTCCCTCGCCTCCTCCTCCTCCCGCGTTCTTATCAATGGGTTCCTTACTGACACCATCTACCATTGGAAGGGCCTGCGACAAGGCGACTCCCTCTCGTCCTTCCTTTTTGACCTCGCCATTGAACCCCTCACCGCCTTGCTTCATCGAGCCGCCGATGAGGGCCCCCTTACCCCCATTTGAGGATTGCAACTGAGCTACCGTGTCTCTCTCTTTGCGGACAACGCAACCATTTTTGTCAATCCCAATCGAGAATAGTTTTCCACTCTAACACACATCCTTAGTGAATTTGGGAAAATCACCGGGCTCAGGACCAACTTCTCCAAAAGTCAAGTCGTCCCTATCAAGTGTGACCATCTCGACCTCGACGATGTCCTCCACGAATTCCCAGCTGAGAGGGCCTCTTTCCCTATTAAGTACCTGGGGTTGCCTCTCTCCATCAAACTACTACGTCATGTCCACTACCAAACCCTTCTAGACAAGATTTCCGGGCGCCTGTCGGGTTGGCGTGGACCTCTAATGTCCAAAGGTGGAAGGCTAACCCTACTCAAGGCCATACTTTCTGCCCTGCCGACCTACATACTTTTCGTCATCAAACCTCCAGTTTCATTCATCAGTGCCATTGACAAAATCAGAAGGGGTTGGCTCTGGAATGGAACCGACTTCACTCCGGGTGGTAAATGTCGTGTCAACTGGAGTATTGTCTGCCCCCCAACCGCGCTTGGCGGCTTTGGAGTTTTAGATCTTACGCGCTTCCGTCGTGCCCCCCGTCTACGTTGGTTGTGGCTCTCCAAGTTGCCAGGTAACCGGGCTTGGCGAGGTCTGCTCGAGGCTCCTCTTGGGGCCAATGCTGATCTTCTTCGTATTGGATGCACCATGACCGTCTGCAAATGGGACCTCTCTATCCTTTTGGAGTGATCGTTGGCTTGATGGGGATGCCCCAATGGAGCTTGCTCCAAGCATCTACTCAGTCGCTTCGAGGAAGAACAGGACAATGAAAGACGCCATCACAAACAACAATTGGTTGGTTGATCTTAGACGGAACCTATCCCCTGACATGGTCCTGGAGCTCATTCTGTTGATTTTTCGAATCTCCCAGACCCCACTGTCTGAGGAGGGAGATGATCAATGTGTGTGGCGGTTCTCTCAAGACGGTTCCTTCTCAGTTTGTTGGTCGACACCACACGCCCTCGTTGTCCTATGTATGAAAGATCTGGGCACCATCAAAATGCAAATTCTTGATTTGGCTCCTGCTGCACCATCGTGTGCTGACTACAGACGCGCTACAAAGAAGACACATTCTGAACGCCTACTTCTGCCCACTGTGCCAGCGCAATCTCGAAACTCCGGAACACCTGTTCCTGGAATGTGCTTTTAGCTCCTCCATTTGGGCCGAGTTGGAGACCCGGCTTCACCATCCATCGCTTAACCCGGTGTGGCAGCTCGGCTTACCAAACTGGTGGGGCAGCTTCACCTCACAAGTGGGCGTTCCAAGCGGCGTCCTCTCCATCGTCATCGCAACCATCTTCCGCTCGGTCCATAGCCCTCGCCTTGTTTATTTTGGATCAGCTGTTTGACGTCCTTCGGCTATGGGTAGCCGCGGGGTTAGCTTTGTAATACCCTAATTTTCCTCACGCCTCTCGGGGGATGGGGCCTTCGTTTTACCACCCCAACACACTATGATTCACTCTCTTTTGATCAATAGATGACAGTTCTGTTGCCCTTTGCTTAAAAGAAAAAAAAAAGAGAGAACAACCACTTGCCACCGGTGTTTGGTTGGTGGAGCCGATGAGCTATGACCTGCTTGTTCTATGTAGCTAGCTCGTTCCTCCATGATTGCAAGAAGACAAGGCTGGCTCTGCTCAGCCTACAAATCCATGGCCGTAAATTAATCGGCGATGGGAAGTTTAGGAGGAATCGGGTCATAGGTTAGTCCTGTCTGTTGTGCTTCGGTTAGGACCTCTAAACATCCATCAACTTGCTCGGTTCGGTGTCACTGGCCAAAGGAGGCGTCAGTCAGGGGAAGGGATGGCACTCCCCGAAAATATCTCCGGTCAGGTCAAATTTGGTCCCCAAGCTCTTCATCGTCTCCTTTAATTTGTTGCCACAAATTTCATACACATTTCTTTTTGGTCAAGTGTACGTAAGCCTTGCTTAATCCAAGCTCTATTTGAGCACACAAATCCTATCAAAACAGCTGTTCCAGTCCAAGGGAGATATCTCAACATCAATCAACTATTCTTATCGGAAGTTTAGTCTAAACAGAGAAACTAGTTTTTTCTGATGACATCGCTAATAATCCAGCGAAGGGAGGATTGTTCCGTCTAGTGGCGGATTGAGGGTTTTCTTTGGTTGGATGTGCCATGATAGTCGGTCATTATCATTTTTTTAAAAAAAAACATGGACATAATTTGTTAGATCTATTAAGGAGCAAAGTACAGAGAAAAATAAAACAGCCTGTACAAAGCACATAGAACGAACTACAGTGAAACCGCTCCCACTGTGACCTCATGCTGACACCACAACAAAAGACCAAAATTACAATCGTAGCCCAGAGCTGCCTCCCCACACATTGCCAAACACCTAGAAGGAGGACCTACAACCACCGGCCAACTCCGACTGGCCCACGACCTCAAGTGACGACGACTTGACTACCAAAGTGTAACGCTCTAGGAGGTCACCGATAGTATAGAAGGATCAAGATGACGCCTTCAGTTAGGAAACGACGAAGAGGCCGCCATTGTCACCTGTCCATGAGGGAGCACCAACGACGGTACCACTAGAGGGGAAGTAGCCGAGAAGGCGTCGCCACCATTGGTCAAGCATGAAGCCCAGCAAGGCTTTCGCCCAGTGCTTCCTCAACCTTAAGTCACGTTGCCTGGAGAAACTAGAGAGTCCGTACGAAGAACAGGAGCCGATGACCATCGAAACCATGGCAGTCTCCAAAGGCTACCAACACACCGCCCACATAGGCCGTCTTGACGCCATGCTGGCTCCCACACAAGGTGGGGGGAGAACAGGACATGGGGAGGTCGCACTGCAAGGAGACGGCGAGGGACGGTGACTTGGTGAAACTAAGTATTAGTTTAGTGAAATAAAGTGTTAGATTATGTACAAAATGTGAATTTCGATCATATATATAATACAATTTGAATGTACTTCTCTCTAGTATTTTCAATTGCAACAAAGCCCAAAAGATAATAATACATATGAGCTGCAGATACATATGCAAGTTCAAAAAAATTGGGGGTGCACACCCAGGTACCCCGTTGATCCATCCATGCATGGATCTTTGTTAGTGTTGGTGTCGAATATTTATACAAGTAGGTTACAAATAGGCAGGGGAGTATCGTGTTAGGTTTGGACTCGTACCTTGGCTCCTATATAAATAGAGGGGCACCCTGTGTAACCTATAACGACCAAGGAACGGCGTAGGCACGCATGTGGTCTTGGTCGGCTTATGGCCGTGACCCGGGTGACTGGTATGCTGCATTTTTTGGGAGGAGCACCCATAATAATTGCCCCACATATATAGGCTGAGAGCCAGACTGCATTACCAAACATCATGCCTCCGGTGTCGTTTAGATATAGTACCAACGTCCTGTTTTTCCAACAAGGGGTATCAGAGCTAAGATTCGGCGATGCGGATGATCTTGGAGGAGGTACGAGGTTTATACATACACGACTGTGCCAAAGAAAATGTCTGGTTCGGCGCAAGGTCGAGCATAGCGACGATTCAATCGGTGAAGTCAAACACTCCGAATGGGTGGCATAGACCATTCGATGGGCTATTATTGGTAAGAATCGACCAGACATGGTGATTGGGCTAACAAAGTGGCTATCGAAGACAGGGGAGGAGCACACATAATCATTGCCCCTTAGATGTAAGCTGAAAGCCGCACTGCGTTACCAAACATCGTGCCTCCGGTGTCGTTCATACCTAGTATCGACGTCTTGTTTTTCCAACAATCTTTATGTTTTTCCCCTTGAATTTGAACATGCCCATTAGAATTTGCTGTGTTCTTTTGCCTGAATTCACCAAGCGGAGTAGGTATATTGCAAGGCATGTAATCATACAGTGCACGTACCTAATACTAATTACCACTCCTATTGGTTGCAGCCCCACTTAATCTAGCCATGTTGTTAATCCGAATCATCAATAAGATAAAGACCATACAGGCCGGCTCGTGGTGCATCCACGTGGCCACCTTGCGGACGCTGCGTTTCAAACCTGTTTGCTAGCGAGCCACGTCATCCAAGAAAACCACATCCGTTCGATCGCGGCCTCCGGCTCAATCCGTCCGTCCATTTAAATCTTACATATAAAAAAATTTCCTGTCAAAAACGCAACAGCGTGGGCCGTTCGGCCTGCTAGTCATTAGCGGTAGGTTCACCCAGCAGGTCTCCGGTTCGACTCCAGGTGCCCTCCCTATTTTACTGCCTTTTTTTCCTCTCCCACCTTTCCTCTTCTATCTTCCTTTTTTAGCTGACGATTATGATTCGGAAACAAGCAACACGTAGGTCAGCTGGTCAGTGGCCTTTCCATGCGACGTTTGGTCGCGTGTTCGATTCTCATCTTGCTCCATTTCTTTTTGTAGATTTTTATTCCAACTTCCAGCCCGCTAAAAAAAAAATTGGATCGTTAAATTTTATTCCCACCTTCCAGCAGCTTAAAAAAAAAGGATTGCATCATAATTTCATGGTAGGGGTCCCTAAAAGTCTTAGTATTTTTAGAATTTGAAAAAATGAGACAAAAAATAATGAATAACTTATTATTTTCTTTCATTCTAATTTTTCCAACAAGCTAGAAAATTTCAAACAATTTAAAACATCCCAAAATATAATCAAAATTTTATGGCCCCATTTTTTCTAGATTTTTATTCCAACCTTCCAACGCACTAAAAAAAATTTGGATCATAGATTTTTATTCCAACCTTCCAGCCCGCCAAAAAAAAGAATTGCATCACAATTTCATGATGCGTTCCCTAAAAAGGTTTTGCCTTTTTAAGGATTTGAAAAATCGTACAAAAGAATTAATGAATAACTTATTTTTTCTTTCATTTTTCACTTTTCTAGCAAGCTAAGAAAATTCATAAAAAATAAAACTTTCCAAAATGCAATCAAAATTTTATGATAAGGGTCCATAAATATATTAATTTTTTTAAAATTCAAACAAATGAATTAAGGAATAATATAAATAAAAATAAACTTTGCAAAATATAACTATAGTTTAAAAGCATGTAGAAGCATAATTTCATGTAGATGTACATAACAAAATCTAAACCATTTTTAAAAAAAATAGGATTCACAAATATTTGAATTAAGATAATGACTTATAAAAAAATCCTGAAAAAGCAAAGCTTTATAAAATGAACCGTAATATCATGATAATGACTTATAAAAAAATTAAACATTAAAAAATTACAAAAAGTAAAATAAGAAATAACCAAAAAATTAAAAATATAATATTTTTTTATTCATCTATTTTCTGATATATTTTTATTTGCTCACGTGCAAAATAGCATATACTGACGCGCAGTGGGCGCGCTCCTCGTGCTAGTATTGAATCATTTGGGACACAAAAGACTACAAAACAGAGGCATGGGTTGCAAATTGCAATTGAAAGGGGCTTAGCTAGCCCTCTAATCCACTTCAGGATTAGGACCTTGTTCTTTTCAGTGTATCGTTGCGTTTGCGTATTACTGTAGCAAATTTGAAAACCCTCAAAATGAGGTGTAAAAATTATAAAAAATAATAATTAAAAAATAGTTTTAGAGTCTTTGGAACGACTACTAAAAGTCACGAAAAAATCATCGCAAATTATGACAACATATAGGCTATATAAAAATAACAAAATTTGCTACAGTAATACGCAACGATACGATACGCTGAAAAGAACAGGGCCTAGGTAAACTGAGAGTTGTGGGGAATCTCAAGCTGGTCCCGCAGGTGATGTTGAATTTGCACCGGAAGTTGCCAAAGCCTCTTTTTTTTTTTTGCCAACCTTTTTTTTATTGAGCTCTTTTTTGAGGCTGCTCTGCTTGTGCTGTCCACCCATCAGCCAATTTGGACCTACTAGGCTTTGGGTGTTGCCACTGCTACCTTTTTCATCCATGATT
This sequence comes from Raddia distichophylla, assembly GCA_005191435.1. Taxonomy (NCBI): domain Eukaryota; kingdom Viridiplantae; phylum Streptophyta; class Magnoliopsida; order Poales; family Poaceae; genus Raddia; species Raddia distichophylla. The sequence goes on from SPJY01001677.1 coordinate 1,463,619, forward strand.
TGTGAATGAGATTTGATGCTCTCCGCAGTTCCGACGAATCAAACGTAAATCAGGAAAAAAGAGCCGGCGACAAGAAAGTAAAGGAAGAAGAGAAGAGAAGAAAAAAACAGTGGTGATTCTGTGCTGATATTGACAGTTCAGGGTTGTGATGTGCATATGCTCTCTCACTAATGGAGGAATCCCTGGCAAATGAAGAACAAGGATCATTTGACGCTCCAGGTTAGAGACTGATGGAGAGGATTTGTCATGAGTAGTAAAAAAAAAAAGACTGCAACTATAGAGCATTTTTTAAAACTTGGACTGATTCACCCAAAGGTCGGCATGAACTGCAGGCCTACGCGGCACGCTTGAGGGGACTCTCTTCCTCTTCTCTTTAGTCGCTTCCATGTTCAATTCGTATAATGTTGAGCGTTGATTTTTTTTTTCTAACTTCTATGACGCTAATCCTTTCTAGTTGTCGTTGAGCCTAGTGTAGGCCAACATGGGTCATGGCCCCTCTTTTATTTTTGCCACCTTGCATGCATAGTTAAGAAGTTAATTGATTATGCTATATATTAGACTAAAAAACAAGTAGTTTTGCCATCTCTACCTCATAGATTTAAAAGTTTAATCATCAAATGTTTCAATTCGATTGTTCAGTCTTTGTATAAGGCCTCCTATTAATTCTTGTTATACTTATGTCCCCCATTATTGTTCAAGCTCCACCACGGCTGATCCTTAGGGTGGTAGGGTCTTCCACTCACATTATACTCCCTCCGGTCACAAAAAAAAAGTCGCCATTGACTTTTAGGCACGCCTTTGACCATTCGTCTTATTCAAAAAAGTTATATAAATATTATTTATTTTGTTATGATTTGGCTTATTATTAAATGTATTTTAAGTATTACTTATATTTTTACATTCTATGGCTGGTCGACACACTGAATCAGTTCTTTGCGTGAGCTTCAGGAAGAAGAGCAGCCTGAAGAGAAAAGATAAGAAAAGTAGAGAGTTGATGAGACCTAGGTCCGTAGGTTAACCCATGGGATCTACTTGGGCTCTTTCCTCTTGCTGGGCTAGAAACCCTTTCCTAACTGGGCCTTTTGAATATTCGTGCTAGAAAGCATTCCATTGCCATTTACTCCTACGAAATGCCCCTCTATCGCTATTCGCTACTAAACTTGTCCACCATATGCTGGCATGCATAGGCCCTTGTATGAATTCTATGTTTGTCCTTAAAGTTTTCTTGAATTCGTACATAGATCCTCAATTATCTTTCGTTTTCATCCCTCGAGTTTCTCGATTTTGCGAAGATATATAGTTTTTTGAGCTTTTCCTCGCCACGAAGCACAAACACTAACATGGTGAAGGGATCTTAGGCCGAGAGGTGGTGAATCAACTTTTTCAATTTTTAATTCCGACTTTGATTGCGCTAGTGGTTAGTCAAATTAGTAACCCAAGTAATCGGTTGAGCCTATGATGTTAGTTAGCGGAAACGAATACGAGTGAAGTTCTAGCTAGTCAGTTGATCAAATACAAGATATGCGTAAAAGTAAAGGTAAAAAAATGCAAAGAAATGGAGATAATAGACAACCGTGTGTTTCCCAACGTTCGGAGCAAGCTCCTACTCACCGTTAGGCAAACTTTCACAAGTGAAAGCCAAGCTCTCTCTCGACCTTTTTGCCTGATCCATTAGTGGAAGCTCTTCACCAATGAATGGTGACCGAACTCCAAACCCGTACAATCGGCGAGCTCTTCCCACATGTGGAAAGACCTCACACACCACACCGGCACCACCGAAGGGTCACCGACCTTCTCACACCTCCGAAGGGCCACAAGAAGGATTTCTTCACCGGCACCACCGAAGGCTAACCGACCGGCCTCGCACCACCGAAAGGTCAAAAGGGCGAATTTTTCTCCAAGCAATGCACCCCCACACAAGGAGGTGGCCTCTGGTTCAACCGAATGGCTTCATTGGTGTAGTAAATTGTTGTTGTAGACGAAGTCATGGCATCGATCTCCTTCCGGAAGTAGAGTCCCAAATAGCATAAGACCGGAGGCCTCACCTCACACCACCTCTCCCTATCATGGAAACTTGGGCAAGAACACCATAGGAGAGGCTAGTACCTTGGGGATGAATAGGAGGAGGTAGGGGGCACCTTCTTCTTCTCCCTCTCTCAAGCACACATGAAGGCCAAGGGTGGAGAGGCAACCATGCGAGGAGCTCTCAATGGTGGCTAGGGCAAGGGGTGGCTGCTAAAATGATATTCACTCACTTTCCCCATGCTAGTCGCTCCTATTTATAGGTACAAGGCGAAAATCCTAAGAATGGACGGTCCATATTGAATTTCTTGTGATGCCGTTTAATCCGTCGGACCCAGTGTGACGGTCGTCGGGCCTAATCCGATGAAGTGTTTCATTTGGGAGTGGCCTAGTAGGACCCGATCCGACAGTGGTCGGACCTAGTCCGACAGAAGGGTTGCATTTAGGGATTAAGTCGCTAGGAACCAGTGCCCTGGTCGGACCCGGTCCGACAGAAGGGTTGAATTTTGGGGGACTTAGTCGCTGGCACGCTCATCCATTGGACTGAGTCCATCGGCCGTCGCGGCTAGTTTTTGGCAACACACTTCGTTTTGGCTATCCCTTTCTCCCTTAATGTTTCGCTTAGAGTTTTGTGTCATGTTTGTCGACGTGTGAACTCAGCGGGAACATTTGGACACTTCGACAGGAAGTTTTACGCCCAAACGAAATATCTGGCTTTCAAACTTAGCGGCTTCGAAACCCCTGACAGCTGTTCCCCCGAAATACTCTCGAACCCTTGCCGCTCAAACGGAACATCCCGGAACACTCTTGAAGGACTCGAAAATGTACTGAGAAGGATCTACAACCGGAGATGATCTTCGTAGGCCTTGGGCCGGATTCGTAAAAAGGAACGTCTAGCCCGTCGGGGCCATCCTCGGGCTTGACCAAGGCAACCGCGCCTCCCTCGGTCCTAACCAGGAGTGCTGTGCACCTCCCGGGCTATCCTTAGCACGGGGAAGGGTCCCGCGGACAGCTCAGCTGTCCCCTAGACAGGTGGCGACAGCTATCGCGCCCCACCACGCTTTCCTCGGCCTTGACCGAGAGGACTGCGCCTCCCCAGGGCTCGGTAGCCTGGGAGAGAGCCGCGCAGGCAGCTCGCCGTGCCGTTTATCCCTTGGACAGATGGCAGCAGCTGCCGCGCTACGCGACGCACCCAACGGGTGGCGCGGAGCTGGCTCCGACCAGTCAATGCCATATAGGGGATAAAGGGAAAGTGCTTTCTCCCTGCGTAGGCTGCTCCCCCGTATCGGCACACCGAGACGAACACGTGTCTAGTACTAACCAGGCAAGCTTCTCTTTGCAGGCCACAAACAGGTCGGAGCCCGGGAATGAGACAAGGGCGCCACCACTAAAGATGGACATGGCAGGAATAGGCGCGGGGCCCGCCGTATCAGCTCCGGACAGCCCGCCGCGCCTATAAAAGGAGAAGCCTTCCCAGCATAAGTTCCAAGTCTGGTAGATCCCATGCAGTCTAGAAGTTCAAGCCAGACCAGCATCCAAAGTTTCCTTAGCAGTAGCCGTAGTCTCTAGCCATTTCAGTGTCCTACACTCCCCTGTAAGCTCGGGGCCGACGCCTTCTAGCTCGGTCTCGGCGCACTTGTACTGTTTCCACCATATAATCAACAAAGGCTGGAGTAGAGCTGTTACCCGACAGTGGGGGCTCGAATCAGGATAAAAATCACTTGTTCCGCATGGTTTGTATTCCTTTCGCTCCTCTTCTCACCCCTTCTTAGTCCCACCGTACGACGGATCTGTACCCGGATCCGAAGTCGCATCAGGCACGGTCCGGGAAGACCGCGCGACTAGAGCCCCCGAGAGCTCGGTTGCCACCCTGGGCTGCTGAGAAGGGTTGTTGTTGGGTCTCACTCCAACTACAAATTCGTCTGCCGGTCCATGGACCCGCTGCCCTCAGTAGGCACGTTTCCCAGACACCGACAGACGGTGTTCAATATAACAATCAACAAAGTAACCCACAAGGACTTAGTAAATATCATTCTAACATAACCTTTCATTATAAATTGCTCCTAAAATGGTATAAGAAATAAATATATCTAAGTCATACACTAGTAAATCATCTAGCCATTTAAATATGAGAGGTAGTGAGTGATCATGACGATGTGCTACTTCGAAAAATCCCCATGTATGTTGATCCCATCCATTACCCAAAAACCAAATAAAAAGTAAGAGTGAGTATTCAAGAATACTCAGCAAAGTATATATGTATAAACAACTAGGGAATCAAAATACAAGAACAACAAAATCACTTCTACAAATTCATATCCTTCACACCTAGAAATAGAAACAACTGTTAATCCACATACTCCAAACAGATCACTTCTCATTCATTCGATGCAATGCAATGCACATGCGTCTATAATATGAGCTCATACCGGTATAGCTAGGTGCACACCCATTGATGTGACACCTTGCCCGTCCTATGAAGGGAGGGGACCAAATACTCCACTCCCATGGAGTGCCTACCAACACTACTAGATTCATAACTTTTTCCGAGGATGGAAAAACTGTCAGTTATTAGTAAAAACCGTAGGCCACATGAATGGCCGAGTGTACACCGTCGGCCATTCCCCCTCGGCCACACTTTGTGGGGGAATGGTATGATTCCCGAGGGAACTTTCGGCAATTTAATTAGCGACAGTACTTTGGGCACTCGGTATTTGATGCACATTAGTGAGAGGTCCGCTAAACTGTCGGTTAACATGAACACTCGTGTATAACATGGGTGAAGGTTTTAAAACCTCGTCGGTGATTTAATTTGTGATGGTTTTTGCGAAACCTTCGGTAAATGGAAACACTCACACATTGCATTCGTGACAGTTGACATAACTGTCGGCAAGTGTATTGTCATGTGTTCTATGAAACCCTCGGTTAATTACATTGTTAATGACGGTTTGCACAACCATTGGGAAAAACTTTTACCATGAGGTTCGCTAAACCGTCGCCCATTAGTAACCCTTGGTGAGACATTAATCCGAGAACAATTAAATGCTCGGTAAATTATATAGAGACACTCGAAAATGAGTTTCCAAAATCAAAATGCATTCCAAAACATTCCGGATTGTGAATTGTGATGCATTGAATTCATGTACAAAGCTAAATATAATTAATTATACCCATCAACTATAGGCATATGCCATAAATATTCCTTCCATATCGGTATTTCATCTAACAAAACCATAATATTTATCATCCAACAATACAAACGTGCATGGTAACACATGTCCTTGACTGATAGCAAATTTTTCAAAATAGTGAAAGGAACAATGAAAGTAAAACTCCAGCTTAATCGTGCTACAATATTGGCAGGTTTTGAGCTTTATCAGCGCTAATCGTTGTTGATACCACCTTCCATGTCATCCTCCTCCTCACTTTCTCCCATGCTGTAATCACCACTAGTGTCATCGCCACCCATTTCTCCAAGGTTGTGGCTGATTCCTTGTTGATCAAAAGTGCTCTAAAATAAAGGAGAGCATATTAATCAATATAAGTAGCAAACATCATCAACAATATTTTTCCTATATTTTTCAAAATTAAAAAACGTGTCAATGACCTTGCCATTGTTGCTCCTATCTTGTCCTTCTGTAAAAACATTTAAACCAGAAGTATCCTATGAAACATAGAACAAAATAATAAGCAAAATAAATTAAAACTTTGTCATATAATAGACAAATATTGTTTGGTGCAGTTTGTAATACCAATGCATTTGCAAATGTATCATAATCCAATCCTCTTTGTGTAGCCAATGCCTGCATCAACTCCAAAATGAGTCACATGAATGCTTATATTTGTAAATTTAATCTAGATAAAAAAATTACCTTCATGACATTTTCCATCTGACGTAACGCGACCTCCTCTCTTTCTTTCTTCTCTCTCTCTGTAGTTGGATGACCTGCCCTTCTAGATATCTCTCTCTAGGAGATTTACTTGCATATGAAAGAAAGGAAATAAGAGATTGTAATTGATAGGCAGCAATTTCCTAATTTTGGTTCCCCTCTTTGGACCAATTTCCAATAGAGAGATTATGTTTATATTAATGTAAAATGAAAAGTTGTTCAATCACACGGCTCAATTTGTCTAATCGAAAAGTAACAAAGAAATGAAAATAAAGATTGCTAATCTAAAATTATATAGTACATTTCTAAGACAGATTCGCTTCTTCCAAACCTATTGACATATCACATACACAAACAATCAAACACAATCAATTCTCAAATCTGCAGCACAGAAGATTAGAAGAGAGAAGACAGAAGCAATGCTCACCAGCCTCACCTAGTTACCTCGCTCACTGCTCACTGCCTCACTGGATGACTGGAGACTGGAGTGTTGGATCTTGGATGGAGATTGGTGGAGGCTGGCCGGGCGGGGGCCACGGTCCCACGGACACGGAGGGAGGCGGACCGGAGGGAGACTGGGAGAGGGAGTGAGGGACCGAGCCGAGCCACCGAGCACCGAGGGCGAGGCGACAGGCGCCGGCATCCGGGGCAGGGTGGGGAGGGG
>SPJY01001677.1:1470346-1496587 GCA_005191435.1 Raddia distichophylla
GGGGGCGGCGCGTCGGCGTCGGGGCTGGGGGTGGGTGGCGGTGGCGGTGGCTACGACGGCTATAGTGGAGGAGGCAGCAAAGGAATGTCCTCCGAACGAATGGCATAATTAGACATCAATTAGACAATAAATCAATGATTCATCATTTGACTTTAATCTTTGAATTAATTTTTTAATTCCTATTTATTAACTACTATTTTATAATCACCTTGATCTGAATCTGATGCTGTCGGCTGACGAGATGAATCGCGATCAGGGCGGACCCACCACTGGGGCAGGGTGGGCCGCGGCCCGAGCTTGATTTTTTGGACCCCCTTATACCCTAGGTCTAGTATATGGGAGTTATACTAGAGTACTAGTTAATTTCGCTCTAGGTAGGGCTGAATGGAGCAATTCAGCCAATGGCTGGACTTCGGCCCACATCTCCAAAGGCCACAACACCGTTCTCTGTATCACTCCCTCACGGCATCGAGATCGGCGGCGTCCGCACGGGCGCACCGCGCACGTCGCATAGGATTGGGGGCGGTTGACGGAGAAGGCAAGCGCCGAGGGGCCCCGGCGGCGGCGGCGGCGAGGCCGCCGCCCTCTATGTCAGATAGGATCCAGGCGATCGCGGCGGCTACCCATCTGGTCTCATGGCAGACGTCTCAGGCTTGGCTCCGCGCCTCCACCCGGTGGGGAGCATCACCGCCTGTTCGAGATCCGCTCCCCCGCGTCTTAATCCGTCTTAAATTGTTCTAGACTACTTGATTTAGTGGTTGTCAACGGGTGGATATGCAAGGATTTAGGCCGAATGAGCTAGACAAGGGGGAGTGATTCAATTTGGGTGCGGATTTAGGGATTAGGCTTGCCCCACCTTGATTTTCATCCTGCGTCCGCCATTGATCGCGATGGGTGATCCCGATGGCCAACGGAGGTGATCCAAGCCAGGATGATTGAAGTTAGAAGAGCACGCACTGCCGTGATGAACCGATCTGCCGTCTGCCGAAGAGGTGAAGTGGTGAACGTGATTAGATGAACTATCAGCCGCCGTCGCCTGCGTTACTGTGTTGGCGTCTACTCTTCGTCTCTTTGTGAGCTTTGCTTAATGGGCCTCCGGAAAGGCTGCGGCCAGGTGTTCATACAGAACTAATATGGCATCTTTACTTCAACATATACCAATATCCATGGCCACCTATTATTGATCCAAGGGCAATATAGAAGAACTCATACTTAGCCGAGTGCTTGCCTTCCCCATCGGTAATAGCATAGGATGGCCGACTGTTCGGCTCACCCCCACGCTAAATGTGTTTTTTCGTCGGCTATTGGTTATGAATATCCGAGTGTGCTTCTTCCCCGTCGGTGATTTTATGCAATAGCTAAGTGTTACAACTGTACACATGGTAACATATATTTCACCGTCGGTAACTGTTTGCAATGACCGAGGGTTGTACTTCCACACACGGTAAAGATTTTCCCCTGTCGATGATTTCATCAAATCGCCGAGAGCCACTAACACACTCTAGGTAAATGGCCTGCCCCGTCGGAGAAAGTAATAATTACCGAGTGTTCTCAATGTAACCGTCGAAAAACTACAAACCGTCGGCCACTTTTTTCTTTACCGAGGGTCCGTAGGATTTGCCTCTTTATGCTCGATAAATGTTACATTTCTAGTTGTGCAAGTAGGACTTCAGAGCACTTCGAACTAGTCACTTTTGACTTTCTCACCGACCTCACCGGAATAGTCAAAAGTAACTTTTTCACCGACCTGTGTCATACAATCGTCACATACCTCCATCATATAACAATAAACATCATGTTACTCAATTTAATCATCATATAGCAAATAAAACCATTCATCCACAGGTCAAGGTCAAGAACATAACACTATATCAACAAGCCAAATACAATCAATAGCTATCTGTTTAACATATACTTGTCTCTTTTACTGGAGTTAAAAGGGCAATACATCGATGCCAGCCTCGAGGTAGAACCTGCACGTGAAACTTGCCACATTCATGACCATATCGCAACACCACCAAGCACCAAGAAAGGTCAAACACTAATCATTTAGTCCTAACTCATTCCATATCATATTTCATCTAGGTTACCAATTCATGGATTACTTAACGTCAACTAATATTAAGCCTTAACCAATTGTTCTCTGGGTATTTCTAAAACACCTAAGTTTAGCTCTTTGATTCCCATATTACTTATCTTCTCAATTGTTATTTAGATGAATAGTTAGCTAAACCAATTTCTATTAGTGTAGTAGAAATTCCAACTGTAGTCAAAACAGGACAGCAGCATGAAAAACGTCATATCTCCTAAACCATTTAGCCAAATTACGTGTTCTAGGACTATGGAAAGCTAGGAACATAGCCTACAATTCATTCCATAAGGTCGTTCTCAGATTCTAGACATAAACACTACGAATTTAACTCGCAAATTGTTGCACGTGTAACTCCATCACTTATCTTTGCAATTAAACAATGGGGTTTCTAATTCACCCCAAATCACAACCTAAATATGTCATAAATAGGTAAATCACATAGAAAATAGATCAATTTCGTTACCCATAATCTAGGCACCAAACCCTAGGATTCTTCCCCTTTCTTCTCTTCTTCTCCTCTTCTTTTTTAAGAAGGCCTTCCTTTCCTTCCTTCCTTTTCTTGTTCCTTAGGGAGGCAACAGGGTTACCGAGCTGAGCATAGGGAGGAGAAGAGTGACACTCAGGGGAAGGAGATCGGGTAAGGCGGCGCCCATGGCTAGACGTAGAAGCAACAGTGGCATGGGCGCCCGGCGACGGTGGCGACTACAATAATAAGCTGAGACAAGGGGAGCTCGGGAACAGAGGGAGGAGCAGTGATGGCTGGGTCGCATGAGGCAGCTAGGGTTATTCTCTTCCCCTCACGTTATGTGGTAGCCAAATGGGTAAGGCTTGGCTTGGGCCAAAAGTTGTCCTAAACCGAATATCACAATGATGGATTAGTAACATCGGTCCAAGCATGTTGTTTTGCGTCCTGCTCCCAAGGCAGTAGGGGTGGGAAGCACAGCGTACGGACGGCTTGAGATGTTGCGGCAGATGTAGAATCTCGTCGAGCCCGAGTGAAAATCCATGTACTAAAGCTTATACGTAAATACTCAGAATTAACAAGAGGACAACGGGTAGTATTTCGATTGTGGGAGATATACATAGGGGGTTCAATCCACAGTTCTCAAACTTTTATAGGTTTTTTTCTAGAAAACTATTAGTAGTGCGTACGCATAGACATGCCTTGATGTTAATTTGTGGTTTCTGTTATGTGTTGAGGCACCCGCGTGTGGGGTGTGTGTGCGTGGTGGGGTGAGTTTGTGTGTGTCTTTCTTGTATCATCTTAAAAAGCTACATAAAAAATATAATGAAAACATAACAAATTTAAGATTTGAAGTTTCCAATCATAAAATTCACTAAACAACAAAGCATGACACAACACCGAGCAAACAAACAGTTTCGATTTGGATATACCTAGACAAGTAGATAGCAAATGCCGAATATAAAGTTAATCATAAAATAAATTTAGTCATCAATAATAGAACTAGAACTTGAACCTAAATTAATATGTCGAATTCTCCTTCATTCTCTTTATCGATCTCCATTTAAACATAAAGATTTAAGAATATGGGAAAATACCCTGTATGCCATTAAAAAAATGAAAACACCTTGTATGCCATCGGGCCCATGTGTCATACACTCAAACGGTCCCACATATCATACACACAAGATGGCACACATGGGATTGGAAAAATTTTTTGTGGCACACAGGGAATTGTCCCATATAGTACTTTTTTACGAAATAGGCTAGTACAAAACCTTAATAGTTAATTAAACCCCAAACTTACTTGCTTAATATTTGACAACTATCGCCAATAGTGACTCGAATAGCGTAGGGTGGACGTCGAATGCATAATGTGTATGCGACAAGTGTGGTAGGGGTCATAGGGCCAAGATACGAAGCTATCGATATATGCACAAAGACCGCAATGGTTGTAGTTTGTAGACCATCAATTACTAGCAATTGTGCTTACTAGGTACAGCCTGTGATCTTGGGCCATCAGAGGCACACGACGTTTGCCACACACCATACACGTGACTGTGTACCCATGGCTTGCTAGCTCCTTGGCATTGGACCTTAGTCTTATGCAAGGTTCGTATGGGTGTGTGACTACGTCACAGGCTGGGGATACTGTGGAAACATTTTAACGAACAAAAGGATGAGCTGGGTTATTGCGGGTAGATTTGAACGAACTAATTTGTACGGAGGGAAAGGTCGAGCCTTAGTCTTATGCACGGTGCATATGGTGTGTGCCTGTGTCTCGGGCTGAGTTACTGCGGGTAGATTTGAGACTAATTTTTACTGAGGAGTACCCTGATTAGTAGGCCTAGGCCCTGAGTTACAACCCACCAATCCTGAGGTCTGTGTCCACTCTTGGTTGGTGTGGCGCCGGCTGTTGGAGACTTGGAGTGGACACGCACAACAATTTCCTTGTGAAAACAACGAAGGTACATAGCAATAATCTTATTTGTTGCCTCCAACTGTCCGCCCAATTGCGGATGATACACGACGTCACAACCCAAGGAAGGAACACATGCTCCTAAACTAACCTTTCATACTATAATTATAATTTTAGGATCCTATTAACACTCAAATTTAGCAATAGCGTATGCTTCTAGAAGGTTCTATAAATCGGTTGGATATGGAAAGAAAACATGCCAAATCGGCTAAACAAGGACGGACCAAATTCGATTAAGAGCATATAAGGCGGTAACATGTAGATCGACTTGGATAAAAAAAGAGGAATGACACGGGTCACATTTGTTAAGAAACCTTGCTAACAGGTGTAGTACACACTATACCACATATCATTTTTAGCGATAGACGGTGTGTTGTAAAATATTTTCAAAGGTGGCAAACCGTTTGTCGCTAAAACATACCGACAGATGGTATGTCGGTATAACATTTGTTTTCGATAGACAGACTGTCGGTATAAGTACAAAGCTATAAAGACGGTCGGTCTGTCGGTATAGATAATATTTAGGACGGTTGGTCTGTCGCTATATATATATGGATGGAAAACACGCGCGAACCGAAATTTAAAAAATTAGAAACGTTAATGTATCTCGGGTCCACTGCGCAGTTGAATAGGAGAGGTGGATATGTGGCTGTGTATAGATAGGGTAGAGAGAGGAATAGAGAGGGAGGGCACGGGAGTGAGAGAGTCAGGGAGCCAAGGCGGGGGGAGAGAGGCGGCGGCGGCATGGACGGCGGCAGGATCCGGCCAGCGGCGGCGGGATCTGGCCGGCGGTGGCGGGCACGGCGACAGGACAGCGCGGCACGACGCGACGCGGCTACGCGGGCGGCATGCGAGAGCAGGGCGGTGGGTGGCGCGGCGCAAGTGGCGGTGCGTGGCGTGAGGAGCGGCGGTGGCGCAGGATCCCGGCGCGGCACGCGTGAGACGGCTTGTGGCTAGGCATGTGGCGGTGGCGCGGGATCCCGGTTCTCTCTGTCTCTCTGTCGTTCTTCTTTCTCTGTCCGAGTGAAAGCTTCCCCAGATTTCCCCCAATCACCCAATGAATTTATTACAGGCGGGCAGCGCAGCGCGGCTAGCTAGGGCGACCCCGGCGCGCGGCGGTATCCGACACTGGAGGATAGGGCGACGCAGCGGTACCCAGCGACTTCAGTTTCTAAGATATATATTTGGTGTCATTTTGACATGATGCTTCATTGCTTGTGAGATGTCAACGATTACTGCGTTGTTGAGGCTAATTATTTAGAAATGATTACTATGTTGCTAAGGCTAATGATTTAGGCATGAATTGGTTGATTATATTGCACAGGCTCGAAAGTCTTGAAAAGACTACAAGGTTGGATTTAGAGTTGAAAAGACTACAAGGTTGGATTCAGAGGTGCTTGCCTTTCATGTTTAGCTTCTGATTCACTTAAGTTGTTTGTTGTGCCACAGTTTTCAGGTTTTTGATGTCTATGATATTCTGATTTTAACTTAGCCTAAATGAGGTTTGGACTATGCAAGCCATGATTTGGATACAAAGGTACTTTAATTGGTTCTCATTGTCTTTGGACATCATGGTCCATGAAATACTATTTAGCCTGATCCATATTTCATTGAATAGTAGATGATGCATCTACATGTGCTTTAAGCCTACTTGCGTCGTACCACCTGGGTATTGATTTGGTTGGCATGCCAATTCGAATTCTTTTAGCAGTACATACACATGGAGAGATAATCTTTTCAGAAATATTATTCCTTAAAACCTTGCAGACATTGTTTCTATTGTCCTTGTGCAATGCAAATATGGGTCTTGCCCCGTTTTAAAAAAAAAGAAATATTATTCCTCTTATCTGTTAACAAACAGTTCAATACTTTTAACGGTAAAATTTAGATTCTAGAAGTTTTACTTCGTTACATCTTTAATGTGCTGATTTTTCGATTAGTAATGTACTAATGTTGTATTTATTACTTTGACATTTCTAATTTATGTTAGATTTTCCATTGCTTCGGATTAATATCATACTATTTTTAGTTTAGGATTAATATCATACTTTTAATGCATTCTTGTCTAATACATAAACAAGTGATAGTACCACGACTACGCCGCCCGGCACCGCCCTAGGTCCAATCCCATCATTCCACCAAAAGGTAGACCATACACATCCATCTTGCTTTGTTGAACACTTGAACTGAAGGCTAAAGCATTGTGCTATGGTTTCAATCCTCGGGTCCAATACGGCGTTTCTTGTTCGGTTTGTTGAACTGAAGATATGGGGAAACATGTAATTCCTGCTACTATGTTTGCGTATATGCTTTCATCTGATATTGGTTGCAACGATGCTTGTATGTTGATATTCTAGATGAATTTTATTGCCAATTTGGAACTTGGTTAGATGATCAGACTGTTGAACCTTATGTTACAGTTTAATTATTTTTGAATGTATGCTTTTTGCATGTTACAAGGTGAAGCTTATATTACAGATCAATCATTTTTGAATTTGTGTCATAATTATCACACCGGTGATAAGAGCTCTCATTGAGTTTATAAGTTCTTTGAAAGTAAGATGGAGGTTTCATGTGAGGTTATATTGAAATGAACAATAACTTCTTTCATGGCTAAATTGTTCACTGTGTTTTATTGGTTACATTTCAGATGTTTATAAAAGCAAGTCAAATTAACCTTCTTCGGTAGCACCTAAATGGACTAAAGACCAATAAAAAGACTGAGTAAGTTCATGGTACTGGAATGCGCTCAAATCAAGACTCACTATTTTTTAAGTACCTAAAAAAGATTTAAAGTCTAGTTGGTAAATATCTAGCATAATAGGTTTCATGGTTAATGTTGTTGAAAAAATACTTATATGGTTTAAGTGTTTTTTAGCTAGTAACTATACAAATATCTCATAGCCTAACCTTAGTGGTTGATTGGCTGCATATTTGAATTTCTTTTGTTCTACACATGTATGCGTTGTGTGTCTGAATTTTTCTTAGTATGTGGGATAAATATCTTGCATTCATATAGTATTTTTACAAACATATGTGACGTATATGTCTGAATGTTTCATGCCCCTTGTTAATTTCCAAACGAATGAGCTGAGTGTATTTTGTATATCTCAATATCTCCAGGTTATTGTTACTAGCCTTGTCAAACAATTAATTTGCAATAAGTGATTATTGATTTTCGATTGACTGCAGTTTGGAAACTTCAAAGTGACATGGATATTGTCAAGATGTCGCAATAGTTACTTGCAAGACAAAGGTACACTAAAATCAAAATTTTCATAGAAATCGTATCCTTATGTTGGTGGTGGTAGAATGCTCCTACTCCTATGCTTACAATCTCTGGTTCTTGTGATTTTGCAGTACATGCTCAAAACACTACCATAGCATGATGATTTGGTTGGTTAGGGCCTTTATTCAAGCACTTTTTAAGGACTAGTTCAAGAATATGTTTGTGTGTCATGTTTTGGTGGCACTGAAATTCAATTGTATTATGTTGCCATGTACAATATACCGATGAATATTTGTATTACTTGGTCACTTGTTAATTTATAATAAATTTATTTGTGTAAAAATTGTGTAATATGTGATTATAATTGAGTTGTTATAAATGTGAAATGTGTAATATGTGATTATAATTGAGATGTATTCTATGTAATTATAGCTTGTATATTTTTGAAAATCGTTTTTAATGATACCGTCAGACGGTCTGTCGCTAAAAAAGTCTTAGGAGACAGACGGTCTGTCGGGACAGATCCAACAGATGGTCTGTCGCTACATTTTGGTCTGTCGGTATAGATATTTTATTAGGGTTGGATGGTCTGTCGGGAAAGGAAAGTCTGTCGGGAAAGGTCTATCCCGGCAGGGCTTGTAGTGACAGAATAAAGTCTGTCGGTAAAGCCTTTACCGACAGACTGTATGTCGCGAAATGTGGTCTTTAGCGACAGACGGTGTGTCGCCACAAGTGGTCTGTGGTATAGTGACAAGTTATAACGTACACGAACAATAACAGAGAACAAGAACACAAGGATATAGGGTGGAGGTTTTTTTTATTAACTTCAAATCAATGTGTGCAATTAGGGGCTCCAGGTATAACCCCTGGCTATGTATCGATGTCGACTAATGGCTAATCAGGAGTCACCGTCGGCAATGAATTTGTTGCGAGGCTATGAGCTAGAACCAAACTAGATGGTAACACAAGAAAAGGATTTATACAGGTTAGGGCCCTCAACTCGGAGGTAATGCCTTAGTCCTGTGCTCTGGGATTATGTTTATGCGTGAATTCGCAGATGACGAGGATGCATATGTCTATGATGATGATTCTATGCTCCCTACCCTCCCTTTATATAGTGTAGGGGGATAAGGTTACACGCTTCTATCCAGTGCATGATACCAGATTCTGTTATTCCGGCACATGATATGCATCGATATTTACAAATATGAATCTCCTAATTACATGGAGCTAGACTCTACCCTCGGAAACATCCTTGGCAATCAAGTTATGCGTATCATGAGTGGTCTCCATCCCGATCCGGCCAGCCTGAGTCACCCCCCACTTGTTACCTCATGGGCCTTCTGGAGGATACCCAGGGTCCATGTAGTCCACAATCGTGGCATACCCAGTAGTCACCTTTATGACTACCATGTTATGGTGTAGCGTTTGTTGATACCAAAACATACGAGTCAACATGCTGGGCATCCATGATAATCTCAGGTCCAAAGATCATATAGGTGTACCACTCGAGACTATACGCTGATAGCACTATAATAGATAATAACTCACAGGGTCTCAGAGTAGGTCTGTTAGACTACCCATATTCTCCAACATGCGTACATACAATTGGTTTGATATCTCCATATTTATGGTATGTGATACATTATCATCAACCAATACGTATGCTGATCAAATCATAACCGCTTCTCTTAATGATATGAATCAGAGACCCGTTTAGAATAATGTCACTTAACAATGTGTTTCACAATCAAGTCGTACCCAACGGATAAAGTCATAACATTTATTCAGGCAACCGATAAACAATGTTATCATATGTACATGAACAAAGACATGGTACAATCATCACTATGATTGATCTAGGGCATATCCTTTTCAGATACAACTAGTATTCTTCGAGATAGACTGAAAGTATTTCGATTCTCTCATGATACTATTCGTAGTATCACTATCCAAAATGCACAATTTCTCCATTGGCGCTACACAAATATATATACATAGTCGCAATCATGTAATGGCGCAATCACATATATGCAAAGCATATTTATTCATGCAAATATTTAAATTACTTCAAGTTCAATCATACTGAAATGCAGGGTTTTTCAAGACCAACCACGAGAATTAAGATGTGCTTTCCTAGAGCTTACAATGCAAGTGTGCAATACTAAATAAATTCTTTAAATGTCTTCTAACGCAACCACTCTAAGATAACGGCAGCGACAGGCTGCAAAAAGTCACTAGATAGACTTGGTGAACATGGCGTCCACACTCTTCTGGATGTCGGAGTCATCAAAGTGATCTATCTTCACGGTGCTCTTAAGGATAGGGCCAGTAGGGGGCAGAGGGAGAGATGCCAGCTCATCCCCGAAGAGGTCATCCTCCTCAAATTCGTCTTCATGCTTAGGATTACCAACGTGAAGCTCTTCTAGATGCGTTTCAATGTGGGCCTTCTTCTTGGCTTGATGAGTCGCGACCACTTCCTTGGGCTCACAACAAATCCTGGACCAATGCCCCTTCAGGCCGCAGCGAAAGCACATTTGGTTTTACTGGCCATACGGCTTGCACGGCCCCTGATTACTAGACTTGTCAGTTGTTTCCCCTCTCTTTCATTTCCCTTTCTTGCCCTTCTTCTTGGGCTTCATCATCTTGTAACTATTGGCATTAATTTCAATGCCAGTCGGGTTACTTGGTGCTTGAGACTTGAAATTCTTCATCAGGACATTGTCATGAGTTTCAGACACCATCATAATATCAATGAGAGTGATGTACTCCTCAATGTTGTCCTAGAGGTAGCTGCGGGCTAGCTGAATTTCATTGGGATGAAAAGTAGAGAGAGTTTTCTCAATCTTTTCTTGCTCTGTGATCGGCTTACCACAGAGTCGCAGATTGGTGCAAATGCGGTGCAACGCAGAGTTCTAGTCAGCAATAGACTTAAAGTCGGCCATCCTCAGGCGATTATAGTCCAGCTGGGCTTGTGGGAGGATTGAATATCTCAACCTCTCAAAGCGCTTGCGGATCGCATTCCACAGCTCCAGGGGACATATCACTACCATGTACTCACTCTTGAGAGTAGGTGACAAGTGGTGACTAAGGAAATACAGGGCCTGGTAATTTTGTTCCGTAGTGGGGTAGCCCTGGCCAATGCCAATGGTACACCGCAGCTGCTTGTTGCACAGGACAATTACAACATCTGATTTTCCATGTCAGCAAAATTCTCCCCTTGGGTGGCAAGTTCCTCAAAATCACGGCATGTGAGTCCAGTCATCTGTAAGATAACCAAATGCATGATTACTTCAGGTAATCGTCGTAGAGTGGTACGTGACATAAAATAATTTTCATGGTTTCAGTACGATGCCATTATGAAATGCAAGCTAATTAATGATAATATAACTAGCAAGAATTTATAGAATAATTGCACAGAAATATTAAAGAGTTAATATACAATTCCAATACATGCAAAACGAGTTCAAAAATATATTTCTGAGGTGCAAAACATGTCAAAAGGTTCAAAATCGGGTGATTCTACAAGAATCAGGGGCTTTTCTACATTTTTTAGAATTTTGAGTTTTTTTGTGGCCAATATGCAATTTCTGGCCCAAACTAGGCCTTTCAGCCCAAATAACCAAGCGGCTGGCCGGGAAGGCCAGAGCAGGCCGGCTCGGCTACAGGGCCAGCTCGGTCGGCGGGCGACAGGTCGTCTTGGGCGACAGGCGGGCTGGCTACGTGGCCCATTAGGCCCTCACAGGTCCAGGTCACCCAGCCTGCTAGCGTGTTGACGGCGGCGGGCGAGGAGGCAGCGTTGTGGCCGGCGACGGCGCGACGGAGCGGTGATTGGCGGTGCTGCAGAGCACGGCGTGTGCAGACTGAGGTGGCCGAGGGAATGGCGGCGGCTTCGGGCGAGGCATAAAGCAGCGCCGGCTTTGGGCGAGCACGGCACGACGCTCAATCATGGCGTGGTGCGGCTTCGGGGCACGACGCGGCACGCCCGGCTACGGGGCATGGTGCATCGCGGCGCGAGAAGGCTTCGGGGCGGCGAGCGGCGCTGGCTAAGCGCGGTGACTGTGGCCCGCACGGTGAATGGTGCGCGCGATGGTCGTGACCGACGTGGCGACTTCGTGTGCGCTGCAATTAGGGTTCGATCTACTAGATCGAAGCAAAAAAACACCTAGAACAATCTAAACTACTAGAATTTCAGGCAAGCAATTGCAATCTACCGAGGAAAACAAGTTGAAATTTTCTATCTGCTACAACAATTCAAGCCAGATTGCAATCTAGGGTTCAATTCTATAAGAAATTTGTTCCTTCGAGGTCTTTAGCGATTCCGTAGACTGTCCCATAGGACAGAAGTTTCGTAAGACTGATTTGGCAATCTGAGTGGAAGCCGACGTGGGGAAGAATTGATGCAGATCATTTCTCGCAGGCCTTCGTCTTCTCGTGGATCATTCGGCACGTCGAGGATCGAGCATGCTGATAAGTGTTAAGAAACCTTGCTATCAGGTGTAGTTCAAGGTATAATGTACACGAACAATGACAGAGAGAATAAGAACACATGGATATAGGGTGGAGCTTTTCTTTATTAACTTCAGAGCAATATGTACAATTAGGGGCTCCACCTCTTATTATATAGTACTGCAAAAAGTTTTGTCTAGGTACAAATGTGGGACCCACCATGGGGGGACCTAGCCGGCCCTAGCTACACGCGTGCCGCGCGCCGGCCCTAGCCGGGCTGGTTCCCCTCCCGGGTAATTTCCCAACATCATTCAGGCTATAATTGGGGGGTAATAATGTGAGTTCATGTTGAATACGATACGCGAAAAATGTGTTGATCCTCTGTATAAATACCTGACATTTGGCCGTGTAATCGATCATCAAAATCCAATCACTACAAATCAACTTTTAGTACAAATCTACTATTACTTGCCTTTTCCATTTCCGTGTAGAACTTTGACCATATATGCTCTCACAGTATATTATTAATAACTATAAAATCAACGTCATATAAAAATACTTTGAAATATGAATCTAACTACGGCCTTGTTTATTTTAGCTTAAAGTCGAGTTCAGTTTTACTGTAACAAATTTTGTTATTTTTTATTTAGCATATATGTCGTAGTAATTTGTAATGATTTTTTATGACTTTTTATAGTTCTTTTCAAGATTGTAAAACTTTTTTAATTAATTTTTTAGAATTATTAGACTACTTTTTAAGTACTCTCAATTTTTGCTACAATAAAATTCAACTTTACTCAACACCGAAACAAACATGTCCTATATCGCATGAACATCGGGCTCCAAACTTTTTGCTCGATAATCCTGACAGCTTGTGGTGTTAGATTTTTTCTGATTTTTCTACAAAGAGTTTTGAGTAGAATTTTGGTATAGTGCTTCACGAGTCATTTGTGCATCATAGGGAGACAAATTCCCAAAATTGTTGAAGCACCGGAAACCCACCATGTCCCTGCTCTAAGTGAGAACAAATTCTGAAAAATCTGCTTTTACTTTTCTAAAAGTGGTTTTAGTGATTTGACTTGATATGCTTTATTAAAGTAAGATTTGAATTGATTTCTTTCTTTTTGAAGACTTGACAAGCAGGATTGTGATTGAGAAAAAACCACATATTTCATGTCTCTTATGTTAGTGGTACACATAATTGTCGAATTTGTTTGTGGTTTGAAAGGATGGTGAGTTTGAGGAGCACCCGTCCGAAGAAAAATCTTCAAGTCTCCCATTTACACCCCTCTGGTCGCCGTAGCGTGTTTTAACATGCATAACACTAAACATATATGTTTTTATCTTAATTATTAGTCAAATGCTACAAACGTTTATCTTTTCGAATACATGCATGTCTTATATTTTAGAACGGAGGGAGTAATATATACTCCGTCCATTCGGATTTATAAGGCGTGTTAATTTTTGCGCTGATATCAAGGTAGCCTAGATCCGAACTTTTTATTCCCATGCAGCCCCTTCCGGGCCTGTTACGTGCTAATTGCGCCCCTTCCGCATGTTGTTTCTTCTGCTTTTCTCCCGCGCGTGTTGCTTCTGCTGTTTCGCGCCCGCAATTTGTAGACCTACCTGCGTGATGAATGGAAGGAAAGGGCGCTGGAAAACCGTGATTTGCATAACGCAACGAATGAAAACCGTGCTATGTGCCTGAGCAATTCACGCAGGGGTATTACGAGCCAAAGGCCACCTAATTAGCAGCTACGCCCTTCATTACCGAACAAAGAAAATTTTTTTTGGCGCCCTACAAATCTGAATGGAGGGAGTATATTGGATTGGTTTTGATATAGGTTGGTAGTTCCATTATCTTTCGCCATTACTGATTTATTTCCTTATGTTTGTGGCCCAACATGTTATAGATTTAAATGAGTATTCAAAGCTAAGAGCATCCCCATCTCACCCCTCAAAAAGGCCTCTACTTCAAATTTTTTCAAATGCATTAGGAGGGAATTTGATCCCTGAGAGTAGCAGTTTGCACTGTAGCGGTTACTGTAGAGATTACTGTAGCGATGCAGGGAAATTTGATGCCCCTGCTGGGGATGCTCTAATTATGTCTTTTTTGTGATTGCAGGATCGGCTCACACATTTAAAATTAGAATTTGGTGCTGATATGGGACCGTGAACCCTAATCTTTACGTTGTATGGATACACTTTTTTTTCGTGCGATCTGTCTGACTGCAGTGCGTCGGTGGGCCCTTTGGATGTAGCCTGGCGTCAAGCATGAGCATGGATCGAGGTTGCCAATAGCGACATTCGGGAGTCCCTAGCTGCAGAAGCGCAAGTACCCTTGGCCCTGCGCCGAGAGATTGTTGCACGGATGCGATGAACCCACACCGCACACCCGATAGCTGCACATAATGCTAGCTCAGGCCTCGCAGTGTGCAGTCGCTCTGGCTCATGCTCATGGCTCAGCCAGTGGCCCAGGAAAAGAAAAAACTAGTGTACCCCGAGAAGTTTTGCATGGATTGATGCTGGGGTCATCAAATCAGTCGTTGTGTGGGAGCGAGCAAGAATCCGTTGATTCTGAACCGGAATGCATGCTACCATCATCTTTGGTCACTTGCTGCATACGCCCAGAGCATGGTGAAGCAGCGTGGTTATCAGGTTTGGAGAGAACATAAAAAACTGGGCATAACATCGTGCCAAAGTAAAAACTGTAAAATTTTATTGTTCTTCGAAGCAAAACGAGCCAATGTGCAAATAACTGCGTGAATAATGGGTGGTAATGAATAATATAGCGTAGACATCTGCTAAACCAGCATGGTGGCCAGCAGAATTGGTTGCGCTCTTCTCCGGTTACTCCTTGCCGTCAGCGGCACGCAGGGAGCCCAGCTGAACCGGCGCTTGGGTGGACACCACCTTGGACGACCCGTAGGCGGCGATGTCGATCCCCTGGGTCTTCTCCTTCTCAGTCTGCTCCTTGATCCAGAAGTAGGTGATCCTCAAGCCATCCTGCACAGCATTTTCCGGTATCAGGTATCGTTATCTGCGGCATCTTGTTTTTATAATTGATGCACCATAATTCATAGCTGGACTATTTCTCTGTTTTCGCCGATGTAAAGACCATGTGGCATTGGGTTTCTGAGTACGGTATATTAGAAGATCTACCAAGATAGTGACATATACCTTGAGCTTCATCGTGGGAGCCCAGCCAAGCTTCTCCTTGATGAGGGTGTTATCAGAGTTACGGCCACGAACGCCCTCTGGACCAGGGATGTGGTGGATGGGCAGTTTCCTGTCCTCAAAGCTGAGAACAATCTCAGCCATCTCATTCATGCTCACCATTTCATCGCTTCCAATGTTCACTGGCTCACGGAAGTCTGACTTTGTCAATCTACAAAGTTTTAGTATGGTGTAAGGTTTATTTCTTGTTGCTATACTGTTATCGATATAGTTCGGTATCTGGATATTATAAAAGTACATAGATACCTTAGACCACCATCAACACACATCGATAAAAGTGAATGATCGGGTCTGGAGACCATCACCCCACATCTCAAACCTGTCGGTGGAAGTTTGAGCCTTTCTGCAAAAGGCAGCTGGTGCCTTCTCGCGGCCGCCTATCCATTGCAAATTGAATAGTCTCAGGATAACATACAATCGAATGAATCAAGAACTGGTGGAGTTACCTTTCCAAGTTCCGAAGGGGCCATATATGTTGTGGAAACGACCAACGCAACACTCAATGCCAAAGTCCTTGTTGTAGTGCTTGCACAGCTCCTCGGTTGCGAGCTTCTCCAAGCCATAGGCATCTTGGGGCTGAATAGTAGTAGATAAAAGGAAATCTAAATCTGAGATGCGCGCTTGACTTATAAAGAAACATCGTAGTATATCAATGGACACACCTCAGCAGGCCAGGCATCAGATTCCTTCAAGCTCACATTTGTGTCAAGCTGCTTGAATTCAGGGTAAATGCATGCACTTGAGGCATAAAATAACCTAAGATCAAAAAAATACAAAAATACAAGTCAATAATGATTTAGAGGCCGGAATGTTATTCCATAATGTTAAAAGAAAATGGACTAAATGAGACCATGTGGAGTTGAGATGTCATGCTTAAAAGTATGACATGCATGTTATAATATACCAGAAATGGAGTGAGTTCTAACTATTAATGTCAATGAAGTACTCTGGTTTTCCTAATGTGGTATGGTAATGATAGTATCAACTTGACTAATATAAAAATCAGGATTTATTAGTAACAAATAAAAATAGATCAAAGCCTCAAACTCAAATCTTTGCAAGGACCACCAAGCTTAACAAATGCAGCTTATATGTTCCAGTTGTCATCTATCTGTTGTGAGAAAGTTTTGGTTGTCATTCCTTGCTGAAATTCAGATTAACCTCTAAACTGAAACATGGTGCAAAAAATAATATTTGTCTGTGGGAGGCCACACTATATTACATATTGGGAAATAAAGCAACAAACCTCTTCACACCATTGATACGTGCAGCATCAAGCATGTTGAAACTGATCATCGTGTTGTTGTACATGATCACAGAGTGGTTGGACTGAATGAACCCCATGCCACCCATATCAGCAGCAAGATTGAAGACATGGTCGACGCCGTTGGTGACCTTCAGACAGTTGTCCATGACCCTGAGGTCAACAAGGTGGAACTCATGGCAGAACATATCCTCGGTCATGTGCTCATTCTTCTTCCAGTCAGAGGCGATTATGTAGTGCCCCTCACTTTTCAGCGAGCAATATGCGATCCAATGAAACCACCGGCACCAGTAATTGAAATCCTCAACTTCTCATTTGGCCAGTAGGGTTCCCTTTCCAGCGCCTCGTAGGTGTACTCACCATAGGCCGTTACAGTCTTCTCGGTGCTCCCCATTCTGCCATGTAAAGCATTTGAGACAATTATTAGTTTATATATAAGTCAAACTGACATGCTGGGATTAGTGAGCTCTCTTGAAACATCGACAGCTTAGAGCTGATATGATAATAATATTGCATGGAGATCACGGGAAGAACGTTTTTATAATCGAAGAGGATACATTTGTCGAAAGATAAAGGGTGGATGCTAAACTGCCATATTTTACACATCCATTGCTTTGAGGCAGCTCATCATTTCATATGTCACATGTTGCACAAATTCCATACAGACCAACACACTAACCCCGAATGGTTAATCAATCACTACTAGAGGGAATCTTTGCAGCTAATCGTGAATACTAGTGGCGAATAAAAATTCCCATAAGTCAGCAGCGAATCTGTTTGCATTTAATGATTAAACTCCTTAATCATCCACCATTGCAGATTCAGTTTATGCTTTAATAGTCGGTATACTATCGCCAAAAAGAACAGGAAAACAGACAAAAAGGGCATCTTAACAATTAGCATTTCAAAAGCAAAGGCATTTCTCATCCCAAAAAGTTCACGAATTTAGGGTGCAATTCTACACCAGTACGCCCCCTTTACAGTCTTCCCACACCAAGCGGCAATTTTAACCATCTGGCATCGACTTTTACAGGTCAAACTCCCAAAACTGAGCTGGATAGCAATTCTAACGGGAGCCCCGAGCCCTCTAAGCACCGATCGCTGATCGTGCGAAAACAATAGCTCTGCTTCGCGAAAATTTTAACTGTTTGCCCATAAAAAATTTCGCAAATGAAAAAATGCCCAAGCTTTTCGCGCAATTTGAAAAATACCCCTCGGCGCTCCAGGCGAGAGCGGCATAAGAGGTCTAGGCGCTCTAGCGGAGAGCGCCAAGAGGTAGGCGCCCCTGCCAAGGGCGCCAAGGGGCACGGCGCCCTTGCCCAGGGCGCCCAGGGTCAGGGCGCCCCTGGCGAGAGCGCCATGGGCATGAGCAGCCGTGATTAGCACTTAGCCCCATGTAATTATTAATTGCATGCAACCATCATGTAGCACAGGGGATTGGACATGGGATATATTAATTAATTCCAGGATTCCACGTCAATATATATATATATATTAATTGCATGATTCGGATATTTTACACGGTAGTAAATAATTATGTTCTATGGTAGCATATTTTATATATTTTTTACATACATAATTTATGTATTTTTTATATATTAGTAAATAATTATGTTATAGTTTACACGGTCTCAGTGCTCACTGCTTGTCCTAGATCTGTAGGGAGCGTGAACAATGTGTGGCACCGTATATGATGGATTGATGCATGGGATGGGCAGCCATGTGATCGATGTGAAGCGCACCAGCGCGGGGCAGTTCCATCCAGTCATGTCACCAGCGACCGCCCGCAGTGGATGGCACTGTCCGAGGGCGAAAGTGGTTGGGCTGCTAGTACATGCGTAGACCCAATGGTCATCTTCAATCAATTAATTAGCACCATCAGAAAGATTAATTAGCTAGCTTCTTGTTTCCCGCGCAGTATTAGGGCCTTCTTTGTTTCGGATCAAATTAAATTAAATTAAATGAAAATTTGTTATTTTTGTATAGCCCAAATGTTGTAATATTTTGTGGTTATTTTTATGGGGTTTAAAATAGTTCTTCTTAAAGTTAGCAAATATTTTTTATAGATTTTTAAATTTTTTAAAACGTCTTTCGAGTGGATCACAAATTTGCTACAGTAAAACACAACTGAACATTAATCTGAAACAAACAAGGCCTAGGTTTTCTTGGCGCCCTCGGCTAATTACGTGCTAATTCATGGTGCTAATTACATGCTAATTCATGGTGCTAATTACGTGCTAATTTTACGTGCCAATTACATGTCAATTATACGTGCTAAAAACTTGCTAATTACATGCCAATGACGTGCTAATTATATGCTAATTACATGCTAATTACATGGGGCTAATTAGTGCTAATCATGCCTGGCTAATTAGTGCTAATCACGGCTGCAATTAATATATATATATATTGACGTGGAATCCTGGAATTAATTAATATATCCCATGTCCAATCCCCTGTGCTACATGATGGTTGCATGCAATTGCTAATTACATGGGGCTAAGTGCTAATCACGGCTGCTCATGCCCATGGCGCTCTCGCCAGGGGCGCCCTGCCCATGGCGCTCTCGCCGGGGGCGCCGTGACTCTGGGCGCCCTGGGCAGGGGCGCCGTGCCCCTTGGCGCCCTGGGCAGGGGCGCCTACCCCTTGGCGCTCTCCGCCGGAGCGCCTAGACCTTTTATGCCGCTCTCGCCTGGAGCGCCGAGGGGTATTTTTCAAATTGCGCGAAAAGTTTGGGCATTTTTTCATTTGCGAAATTTTTTATGGGTAAACAGTAAAAATTTTCCTGCTTCGCTGAACACATGCACAGACAGCATGAGCGATGCAAGCAAACTACAGCTGACATGACGAAAAAAAGGAAGAAAGGAAAAAACTGGATCTCGATGTCTCATGGCACGCAGTGGCGGATCCACCGCCCGGGCAGGGAGGGCAACTGCCCGGGCTCCCGCGGATGCCAAGTATCATCAACATCGTAGGTTCCAAATCCAAAATTAGGGGGAAATACACAAACAAAATCCTGAAAATAATACTAATGTTTCTTAAACGTTGTTATGGAGAATATTTTTCTGAAAAAAAAAACCATTAGATCGAATGTGGATCAAATCCGAACACGCAAAATCGGGGAAAACGTTCCAAAGAGAGAGGGAGGAAGGGAGATGAGGCTGGGGAAGGAGAACCCCAGGAGAGGGGGAGCGGCGGCTAGACGCCGGCCTGCCGTGGTCGCACGCGTGGCCGTGAGCGGAAGCGGAGGCGGGGCAGCCGAGCAGGAGCAGGGCGGAGCAGCGAACACGAGGCAGGCAGCGACGCAGCCTTGGGTTGGTTAGCGCTGGAACTTTTAGCTCACGAGCATCTCGGCTCGGCTTGCAGAAAAACTCGGCTCGTTTATATACAATCACAAGCCGAACATATTTTCTAGCTCGGTTAAAAACTAAATCGAGCCAGGCTCGAGCTCTGGCTCGCTAGTATCTCATACACAAATCATCAGCACAACAAAATATGGCAGGCCCATATGCGACAACCGATTGGCCGACAACCAATAGCGGTCTA
Organism: Raddia distichophylla; assembly: GCA_005191435.1. NCBI lineage: Eukaryota > Viridiplantae > Streptophyta > Magnoliopsida > Poales > Poaceae > Raddia > Raddia distichophylla. Next base: position 1,490,605 of record SPJY01001677.1, read on the forward strand.
ACTCCAGAGCCAACAAAGGTTTTCAGTCCAAGTCCAGTAAACAAGCGGCAATTCAATCCATTCCCCGTTCGACGTTCTCCAATTCACTACAAGCAACAACCAACTAGCCAACAACAGCCACGAGTGCTCACAGGCCGCTCGCAAGCTTTAACAAGCCCGAGCCGAGTCGGCTTTTGTAGCTCGGATGACCGAGCGAGCCGAGCTAGCTCACAAAAACGAGCCGGCTAGGCTTGTTTCCACCCCTAGTTGGCGATGGGCAGCACATTTTATAAAAAACCTAGTTTGCTGGTTTGATTCCGCTCCGATTTAGTTTTTGCTAGAAAATCAAGTTCGGATACAGAGAGTTTGGTATCGGGTATGGGTATGGATAGTACTGAATAGTATAAGTTCGGATATGGATCGGATAAATATTCGGACAAATACACGATTGATCGGGTCGGGTACGGGTACGCTATTTTAAGAAACAAGTACCCGCAACCTTACATGTAGAAGACACTCATCCTACACCCAGCCATTCCACCCAACGCCCTGCTGCGTCCCCTCCGTGTGTCGCCCCGCCACCCATCCATCGTCGTCCTCGCAGCCCCTCCGTGCGACGTCCCTCTGTCGTTTCCCACGCCGCCACTTCGCCGAGTGCCACCCCTCCATGCGCTACCTGCCACCTCCTATCCCAACACCACCACCTCCGTGCACCACCCCTCCACCGTCAGCCCGTCACCCGCGCCTCCCCTTCGCCGAGCGCTGCCCCTCCGCCGTCGTCCGAGCGACCCCTTCGTGCGTTGCCCCTCCGCCGTCGTCCCCGCGACCCCTTCATGCGCGGCCCCTCCGCCGTCACCTGCGCGGCCCCTTTGCGGAGCGCTGACCCTTCGTGCACTGCTTGTCAGCTCCTATCCATGCCGGCGTTAGGTCAACTATGTTCATGAAACACTACTACTTTTTAAGGACTCACGATCATGGTGCTATGTTCTATTGTTGATGAGGTTGGATGACTAAAATTCTTGATGACATGTAGAAATGCCGATGGAGGTGTACCAGCTAATTTGCGTTGCATTTTTTTATTGGCTCTATGTGTTTTTCATATTATACTCTGAATCTTGTAAAAATCTAGTCTACACATAGAGTTTATACTTTTATTGTTTTATTTCATGAGCGGAATCACACATGTAAATGGCAAACTGGTCATGCGCAAAAAAAAATGGATTTAGATGATGACTGAACAAATCCTGAGAAGTAGATCTTGTGATGCCATCAGGCTGCCATTGAGGAGTTGCTCGTACACTAGCATGCTCGCCACATCGTCGTCGCTGGTGATGCTGACGTGCCGGATGCTCAGCGTGCCCATACACCTCCACGTCAAACTCGTGGCACCGCACCGATGCCGCTGACGCCGACCGCATCATGACGGGCGACAATGAAAGTGAACAACTGTACTCTAATTTGCCATTCAGTATTTAGTGTATTTTTGTTAGTATATTTTGTCGGTTACTTTTCACTGGTACTCTTCACCAGTGATTGTCCCAATATTGTTACTGCTTTGGCAATTTAGTGTTCTTGCCCTGGTTTTGTTTTTCTCTACAATGACATTGATTCTTAGTTGGTATTTCTTTCTTTACCGAAACCAAAACCAAGGTAGAAAAAAAACCGAACCGAATATACAGAATGTTCGGTATTTCCTATAAATTTTGGTACAGAATTTGAGAAACTTCGGTAGTTCGGTTCGGTTTCAGTATTTACTTCTGAATACCAAACATACTGAGGTTGTGGACCACAAAGGGGGCGCCACTTGATGCCCCTTTCCTTTCCTTTTCTTTTTCTTCTTCCTTTTGGATTGGCTGAGACCACAAAGGGGGAGCTGTCGTCCCTCCTTCACCGAACTGCCTCTTCCTCCAAGACAAGGCGGACCGCTACCGTCGGCTCCACTACTGTCTCTGCCGCACCCTGGCTGTGAGATGTCGCCCCACTCCAGATTGATGCCGGGTCAGTGCCTCGCCGTCCTCCGCCAATGCCTTCGGCCGGTGCATCGCCACACCTAGATCTGTGCAGCCAGGTTCCAACCTCGGCACCAGTGGAGGCCAGCCCACCGGCTCCACCACGTGACGCGCCTAGTGCATCGTCGGCTCCAGATATACCGAACTACCGAAGAAGTTTCTAAAAACCAATATTTTAAAATATCTAAAAAACAAACTAAAGAAACCGAATGGCCACACCTATATGTGATGGGCAAGCTTAATCTATTCTCTGGAATGTGCACTGGAAGGTAAGCTTCACGATCCATATGCGCATACGTCCTTTTCTTGGTATCTACTCCGTCTTTTTTATTTGTCATTGTTGCATTTTGGACATGCCTTTTGACCATTCGTCTTATTAAAAAATTTAGCGCAAATATAAAAAATATAAGTCATGTTTAAAGTACGTTTAATGATAAAACAAAGCATAACAAAATAACTGATACTTAAATAGTTTTCTGAATAAGACAAATGGTTAAAGGGCATGTCAAAAAGTAAACAACGACAAATAAAAAAAACTAAGGAAGTATATATAGTAGTAGGCCCATACTACAAATCCGTTTTGTTCTCCCCTGTCGAATGCAACATTGTTTTGGTTTGATTTTTTTTCTGACCAATGCTCTTGCGTGGATATTTCCAACTCATGTCCTCTATTTTACAGGTTTAGTGCCGTTGTAATCCCCGTAGCTTAATATTATGTTACCGTGTGCTTTAGCTGGCTTGCGTTAGCATTTATGTATATCTACAAAGTTTTATGACAAATCAGTTTTTGATTCTAGGTAATCTACGCACTACCCGCTAAGTACCCGTTGTTCGTATTGTACCCGTTATATAATACTCAAAACTTGTTTTCTAACCATCCGTAAATATTTGTACACTAACCAGTTTTTAACTACCGGGGAAAAATAAATAGGGTAGGGTACAGAATGACCCCTATCTAGGGCTAGAAAAATAGCTTGCGGCTCATAGTTCGTCTCGGGCTCGGCTCAGCTTAGCTCGGCTCAGAGGTGTTACCGAACCCAAGCCGAGCCTGGCTTGGCTCGTTTCTAACCGAGCCTAGTCTAGCTCGGCTTGGCTCGGCTTGTTTATAGATTCTGAACGTGAAAACACCTCTAGCTCGTGGCTCGGCTCGGATAGGCTCGAAGTATGTGTGGTTTATTGAACTCTACGTATTGTATTATGTAGTAATTAGACTATATGTATTACATTATTTGTGTTACATTATTATTGGACTATATATATTGGATTGTGTATGGTAGATTATTTTTGTCATATGTTTTAATCATATACAATTTATGTACTATCTGACTAAGTAAACAGTATCCTCTTACTACCCGTTCGTATAATACATGATATCCGTTTTCTACACGACCGTAAAATGCCCCTATTTAACTCGATTCTTTTCTACCGATATCCATAAAAAAAGGATAAAGTATAATATGGCCTACTACTGTCTACCCGACCATAATCAACCTATTTTTTAACCCCCATGGATAAGAAGAGGACTAGGCCATCTATGTTATTCAATGTTTTGCTCAAGCTAACTGGGTTGACTGAGCATATCCACGTCGGCAATCAACAACGTACTCACCGCATGACTTCATATTTTGATTTTACATGTGTCTAACCTTACAACATCATATGTGTAAACGAGTTATATACGCTATGCTAGAGATGCTTGTCGTAAGTGTGTCAATCATCTTGGTCATTCTTCTTTGCTTATCTTTATATCTTATCTAGTGAACATATTAAGTATGTTCCATTGTCACGTTATGGATTATGATTATTTGTTAAGTTTTATTTTTATTGAACATACATAAAGAAAGGCATGTGTGAGAAGTACATGGATATAAAATAATCCAAAATTAAATAATAATATGACCAGATGCTAATTAGAAAACTAAGATAAAGTATGAAAGTGTCGAGAATTAGCTAAACATATTTTACAAAATTATTTTAAAAGTTTTAAATTTTTATAATATGAATAATATATATAAAATTAGTAGAAAATGTTTTAAGAACATATAAAAGCTCCTTCTATAATAAAATATTATCTTCATGAATAAGTAAAGAATTGTCAAAATATTAGATAATTAGGTAGGAAGATCTAATTTTAAAATATCTTTGTATACATGATTCTAGATTAATGTTACACGGTGTATAATTTAACACATGTTACATCACAATAACACTGTAATAGTATAAATAGAACATTCACCTCTTATATTATTAAAGATCTTGTTATAATCATTATGTCCAACTAGAGCTTACTTTTAAGTTTACGATGACATAAATTAGACATTAGACATTACCTCATAAAATTACAATATCTATTCAACAATATAATAGCGACATTTCCATTTCATAAAACAAATGTTGCAACTATTGTGTGTACTCAGAGCTCATTTTTAAGTTCAGGATGATGTATACATTAAAATGGTAAAAATGTAATAATTTGGTTAGAAAGTTAAGTTTTTAAATTTTTTAACATCACAAATTTAGGTTTTGTCCACGCTACTAAAAATTTCTTTATTCGCCACTGATGGCACTATGGGGCTGTTTGGATCGAGCCCTGCCAGGCAGCTCGCCGGCCAGGCAGCGATCCCAGCCCCAGGCGACCGAAATCGGACGCCTGGGATCGCTGCCTGGGCCAGGCAGCGCCGGCCGGGTTCAAACCAAACAAGCCCTATATGCAAAATGTAACACCCCAATTTGGGGATTTTAACTAAATTTGCAAAATTTCAAATCTAGCTTGAATTTGAATTCCATCTGACAAGTGGGCCCCACACCACAGTAGCCCTCTCTCTTCTTCTTCTCTCTCTCTCTCTCTCTCTTCCATGTCTCTTTCTCTCTCCCCTAGCTGCACTGTTCGGTCGTCCTGAGCATTGTAGCTGCTCTGCATCGCCGTGCTGGCCGCGCCGCGTACTGACCCCCTGGCCGCGCCGCGCTGCGCCATGCCCTGTCGCCCCGCCGCCTACAGCTCTGCCCAGCGCCGCGCTGTCCGATCGCCGCTCCGCCCCTCTCCGTTGTGTCCCCACATACAATCGCAAGCCCATGACCCTGATGCTTATAAAACCCCCGCCGAGCCATCGGGCCGAGTTTCCCCTATTTTCCCCAATCCAAGTCTCGCAGGCGCACACAGGATCTTGACGAATCCGTAAGCCATTCGTCGATTCCCCTCGCCTAGAGCTTGTCGGAGCCCCTCTTAATCTTTCCCCTCTACTAATTTCAGGCGTGAACCTCGGAGCTGCCGTGCCGGCGTGGCCCCTGTTTTGGTCGCCGCCACGGGCTTCGCCGTCAACAGCCTCCGTCCATCTTTGCGCCCGTCTCAAGGCTCCGTAAGCTTCTACGATCCCTCCTCATGCTCCCCGCCAGGCCGTGTAGCTTGTAGGTCCTTAGCCTATCGCCGGCGAGCATTGGGTCTGCCGCCGTCACCTCACCGCCGCGTCCGGCCACCACTGGCCCCGACGCAAGCACCGTTAGGGTCCCAAGGGAATGTAGATGCGTCGTGTCGCGTGTCGTCATCGCCAGGCCACGTCGACGGCTCGAGCTAGACGATGAACCAGCGCCGTCGATCTGGTGCTAAGATTCGTGCAGAAACCGATCCACTGAGTCATTGACATACCGGCCCCACCGGTCAGGGCACCTGATGAGGACATCACCACATCGGATACATCCAAGGAAGCAACGACCAAAGACTACGGCCAGCAGCCAACGACCAACATTCAAGGACCAATTACCTGAGCCCGCGCGCGACAATTAAACTATCAGGTGAATTCGTTTCTCGGGTTACATATTTCAAATTATGAGAATAGACCGCTGCCTAATAATATTCTTGTACTTAGGAACTTGGGCATGCACCAGCTTGGAGGTATGAACTCACCAACCAGAGCAATAAAGCAAGGTGGGAACACAAAGGGATTCCACTCGACATTCAATGACCCCACTGACTTAAAAACGACATAGAGAATGCAAAC
>SPJY01001677.1:1521380-1572839 GCA_005191435.1 Raddia distichophylla
TGCTTGCTAGTATATCATTCATGCTTGCTATTTGCAGATTAGTTATGGAAAAGTGATGACCGACACTCACGGGGTTGATTACAACTGGCGGAGTGAACCTATTGACCCTGTTGCTCTGTACACTAGTGGGGGTGGAAAGAAACATGGAAGATTTTCCATGTTCAATAGCTGCTTGGATACTAGCGCTGTCTTGAGTACAGCGAGATCAACTCGTGTCTCACATGTTAACGGGACGAGTACTCGTGAGAATCGTCTAGAGTCGGAGCTAAGACAACATGCAGCACAAGAGGCTCAGCTGGCTGAACAATTGAGGCAGCACCAAGAGCAAATGAGACAGCAACAAGAGTACTTTGTGACTTGGCAGGCACAACAACAAGCAGCTCTACAAGTAACTTTCTTCTATATTGATTTTCATGAATTAATTTGTCGATTGTATTTGCATTCAGTAATTCTATTTATTCTATCTATTCGTGCATAACTTGTCTATTTTAGATAATAATATGATATAATTATGTCATTTGTAGGCATACATGTCGCGGCGGTTTGGAGAACCAATGGATCTCCCTCTGTTTCTGAAAGAGGACGCGGTGCTATGCTAGCTGGAAAACAAAATTTTCTACTACGACCACCCAGGAAGCAAGCAAGTCAGGGATCACAGATCGTTACCCTTGCAGCACGTTAGCAGCGGAAGTAGAGTGGGTGAAGCCTCCCCGCATGCTGCAAAGCACTGTACGTAGTCGAACTCGATGCGGTACAATTCCTCCTTGTCGCGGATGTAGACGGTCCTCTCGATCAACGCCTCTACGGTATCCACATGTCCAGGGTTGGAACGCTGCACGTGGTGTGCTAGCACCCGTGCACGCAGCGGCTAGGGTTTAGAGGAGTGGGGCGTGGTGGCGGCCAGGGTTTCGTGGTGGGGAGACACTCCCACCCCACGCCCCACCTCTCCAATTTATCGAGTGCACTAACGGGCTTTCTACTAGAGAAGCCCATTATGAGTTGCACTAATGGATCTTCTACAATAGAAACCCATTAGTGCGCAGTGGATCTAAATCCGCACAAACCCACCAATAGATCGAATCCATTAGTAATGTTCCAACCCGTTAAGTGTGTGACCCATTAGGCTCATGTACAAGTCGGCCGCGGTCCCGAAGAAACCTTTCTCTAGACCACAAGTCAATAGCGGTACCTAGCACACATAGTGACCCCGAAGGCACACGATGATCGAATCAGCTGAACCTCGATACACTCATATAGGATCCTTTTGCCACACGACATCAATCAAGCTCAAGGCAAGAAGTGTGCTACCCTTGTGATAGCTCGACCCATTCACTCATCAATGTAATGAATATAATTGTGATTAACTATTTAATCACTTTGGCATGGCCATGCACTTTCCTTATCCATCCACACCGAGGGGCCCAGAGATATCTCTCCTGTTACCAAGGAGGGGCAAATTCCATCTTGATCTCTTACACCTCACGTCATGTTTCATGGCATACCCGTAAGCTACCTTTATAACTTCCCTATTACGGTGAAGCGTTTGATAGCCCCAAAGTATACGACTACGCATGCTGTTGGACTGAATGAACCCCATGCCACCCATATCAGCAGCAAGATTGAAAACATGGTCGACGCCGTTGGTGACCTTCAGACAGTTGTCCATGACCCTGAGGTCAACAAGGTGGAACTCATGGCAGAACATATCCTCGGTCATGTGCTCATTCTTCTTCCAGTCAGAGGCGATTATGTAGTGCCCCTCACTTTTCAGACGGCGAGCAATCCTCGTAGGTGTACTCACCATAGGCTGTTACAGTCTTCCAATGAAACCACCGGCACCAGTAATTGAAATCCTCAACTTCTCAATTGGCCAGTAGGGTTCCCTTTCGAGGGCCTCGTAGGTGTACTCACCATAGGCTGTTACAGTCTTCTCGGTGCTCCCCATTCTGCCATGTAAAGCATTTGAGACAATAGTTAGTTTATATATAAGTCAAAAGTGACATGCAGGGATTAGTGAGCTCTCTTGAAACATCGACAGCTTAGTGATATGATAATAATATTGCATGGAGATCACGGGAAGAACGTTTTTATAATCGAAGAGGATACATTTGTCGAAAGATAAAGGGTGGATGCTAAACTGCCATATTTTACACATCCATTGCTTTGAGGCAGCTCATCATTTCATATGTCACATGTTGCACAAATTCCATACAGACCAACACACTAACCCCGAATGGTTAATCAATCACTACTAGAGGGAATCTTTGCAGCTAATCGTGAATATTAGTGGCGAATAAAAATTCTCATAAGTCAGCAGCGAATCTGTTTGCATTTAATGATTAAGGAAAAAAATTTGGTGGAGACGGGGTACAAACTATGTCTCGTGCATACTGGATACCGATGGCCGACGCGTGGACGAGCTGCCAATCCAACGTGCGTTGCCCCCAGTGCTCAGCCACCACGCGCAGCACCAGCCTGCGGCTATGCGCTCGGCTCCTGGATGCGCCTGGCTCCAGCGAGCGCTCGGCTCGGTCTGATAGGCAGCCGTCTCCTCCCGTTCCCTATACTCGAGCGTCTCGTTCTCGGCAGCGGCGCTCTCCATCGTCGTCGGCAACGGCGCTTCCCCTTCCACCACCGAAACCCTCGGCGGCGGCAACGGTGTTCTCCCTTGGCAGTGACGCTTTCCCTCGGCTGTCGGCAGCCACGTCGCCCCACACTCCACATCACCGCCTGGAGCATTGAAGCCAGGACTGCTAGCCCTAAACTTGAAAGATTTTGATTTTGTATTAATTGTGCAGTGTTTGCAATGCTTCGACTGTCTGAACCGAAATTATGAATTGGAAGTGTATATGTGATGTATGGTGTGCGTTTCTGAACCGAAATTATGAACTGGCAGTGTATATGAGATGTATGTTGTGCTTTGATGCTTCCGCCAGTGATTTTGATTCGATGTCTGATTGAATTGCACTATCGATAAGCCCCAGCCATTCATGCTTCAGAGCTGATGTAATTGACAAAAAAAAAAGGTACAGCATTGACAAGAAAAAAGAAGTGCATCAGAATGAATTTCCAATGCTTTGAATTGGAGCTTGCATTGAATTCGTAGCCTGCAGTATTGTCCCATACACAAGAAGAGTTTTGATTTGTGATTTTATAAAGAAGGTTTTCTAAGCTATGTGTGCTGATCGTTTGGTTCTTGTATGATCTTGTGTAAACCGATTGTATAAAAGTGTGGATTTAGTGATGTTTGAATGTCTATAAATTGTGTGTGTATAATTGTGAATTTGTCAGTCTGTGGATCTTGTCAATTGTATGTGTACATTTTAAGCTGAAAATAAATGTATATAATAATTGTTTTGGAAATATATGCTACATAATTATGGATTTGGGCACATCTTCTGAATTCTAGAATTGTGAAATGTGAATGCACTTTTCTGAAGTAATGGACAAATGCAGTTTTCTAGAGTAAGCATTGTGAAAACAATTGTGCTACTATTAGAAGGAAAGAGGCATGGTGAAGCTCCAAAGGCCCAACACTGCTCTGCAATGTACAATATTACCCAAATTGAATGGCCAAGTCACAGCCATTGCCACTGCCTTGACCTGTTTGCAGACTAAAAATCACACATGCAAGCCACAACCAATGCCATTGCTTTGAATTGGAATCAATACAAAAGGTTTATCTGTATATGAATACAAGTTTATGGGGATACAATTCTTTGCTCCCAGATTGGCTTTTCTTGTAAATCAGTGAGCATTTTAGATTGGCATTAGATATGCCATTCTTTCCTCCCCTTTGCAAATGAGTGAATGCTCATATGATTGAAAATTCAATGCCACAAGCTCTGTTTTTTACACTGAAACATTGCCAAATTCTTTTACAAAACCAGGGAATACAAAATTCAGAAAGTACAACATGCTTTTGTTAACTTCATACAAAACCTACAAATAACTGCTGCTGATTTAATGCATCACCTAAATCACTTCTCTGTACATAATTGAACAAGGAAAAGATGCCGTCAATTTCCATCTTGAAACTCCTACGGCTTGGACTTTAGAATCAAAGGCTTCTGATCCCTGTAAAATGACTCCTACCATGTGTAGATACTCCAGAGCTAGATGTGCTTCTACAGGTAAACTACTCAACAATTGGAGAACTGTACTAATTGCATATGTAAAGGCCTCATCATTTGGCATATCATTGAAAGAACACCCTAGGACCTAAAAACAGAACAAGATGCACGTAAAATAAATGGCAGTCCCCCTTTACATATTTTTTGTCAAAAGAAGTTGCACCTCCAGAACTTGGTTCTGATATTGGATATCAGAACCAAGATTATCTTTAAGCTCACTGGAGCATTCTGCTGCGCTCCACATAATCAAGATTCAGAAATGGGATGGATATCGGACAGCCACAGGCCAAGACCATGGCAAAACCGCACATTTGGCACACTATCAGAGAGAAATCTCAGGATATGCTTACCGAGGTGGTGCTTGGTGTGCTCGACGAGGCACCGGCGGTGAGCCGGTAACGCGCGAGGACACCGACCATGGTGGCCTCGCACCCCCTGGTGACCTCGTCGTCGGCGTGGGGCTCGTTCACCGCGAAACACCGGCTAGGGCGGGAGGCGAGGGGCGCGACGGGATGGAGGAGGCGTGGGCACCGACCCTAGGGAATGGCGATTGGCGGGCGGGGGAAGGAGGCTATGAGATGGGGAACGACGGAGCAATTGTCCCATCTATCTTGAGCGGAGCCGATCCGAATGTCTCTTCGCCTGGGAGCCAAGCCGAGAAGACATGGGAGCATCCATCCGGACGAACGGTGGAGAGGGCGCAGCATCCACGCGGCGTGCATCCGCTTCAGGTATGCAGCGCTCGTGGTCTGCAACCCGTCTCCAAATTTTTTTTCCAATGATTAAACTCCTTAATCATCCACCATTGCAGATTCAGTTTATGCTTTAATAGTCGGTATACTATCGCCAAAAAGAACAGGAAAACAGACAAAAAGGGCATCTTAACAATTAGCATTTCAAAACCAAAGGCATTTCTCATCCCAAAAAGTCCACAAATTTAGGGTGCAATTCTACACCAGTACACCCCCTATACAGTCTTCTCAGGAGCAGGGCGGAGCAGCAAACAGGAGGTAGGCAGCGACGCAGCCTTGGGTTGGTGAAAGACCGGATTGGCCACTAGAGGGGGGGTGAATAGGAGCCCAACCAATTTTTACCAAATCACCCTCAATTCATCGAATACTTGGAGTTCATCTTGAATTGAGTGTAAACCTTCTATGCAACCGGATCGACGTCGTTGACAACTCTTCCCATCGAGCCCTTCTTCATTGCAGCACCGTTGAAACCCTTGGCATTGCCTCTTTTTCACCACAGGACGCCGCCATGGGTCACGCGCCGACCATTGCTCCACAACATGCCACAGGCCGCCGACGCTGCTCCCATGGGCCGGCGCCGCCCATAGCCGGTGCGCCGATGCCGCCAAAGCCACCACACCGGCGCCGTCGTCTTCCACCTTGTTGGACAACGTGCCGCCATGGAACCAAGGCGCCGCCGCCATGGCTTTGCTCGGTCGGCCTCCCCCTTTCTCACCCTTGCTCAAGCCGGTCTCTCTCACGGCCTCCCTCTCTCTCACACTCATCTCGTGGCCATGGCAGGCCTCAAGCCGGCGCTGGGACCTGGCCGTCGTTGTCTCGGTGAGCCCGCCGTGGCTTGTGCTGCCGTCGTCCAAGGCCATGCCGCCGCCTGTGCAGCCGTGCACGACCAGGAGCAAGATGTCACCGTCTTGAGCCGATGCCGCCTCGAGCCGGCGCGCCCCTGGCCTGCAGGTGCCAACCAGGCCGCCACCGCCGTAGGGATGGCGCTGCGCCGCCGTCGCCGAGGCACCGCCGCGCCGGCGCCGCAAGGCCGGGCTGTCCCCGGGGTCGCAGCGCCGTGACCACCTCCAAGGCCGGCCCGCTGGCCTGCTCCTCAAGCCTCTCTCACTCACTCTCTCTCACGGTGGCTGCACAGGGAGATGGCGGCTGGAAGGGGAAACCCTAGCCGGCCCCTTCATCTCTCTCACTCTCCATCTCTCGATCTGTGATTCTCTCTCTGGATCCACTCTCTCTCATCAGCCATGGCCGGCGGCTACCAGAGGAATGTGTGGCGGCTGGCAGGAGGAACCCTAGCCGCCCCCCTCTCTCTCTCCTTTTCTTTTCTATTTGCTTTTCTTTTCTTCTCTCTTTCTCTCTAATTCCAATAGAAGATACACACGAAATATGATAAATATTTATGGAAATATTTTTGTATTTAATCTGGTATTTTTTACCACCATACAAACCAAGGGGAGACCCCTCTCCCCCCCACACCTCTCACCTTGGGCTACATGGTGGTGGAGTTGCTACCCAAACCTCCACCCCATCTCCTTATATAGCCACCATAGGGAATATTCCCCCGAATATTCCGGCATCCCTGGAATATTCGGTACCGAGCCACGCAGGGCCCACACCGGGTTTTTTCGCAGAGGCTAACCCGTAACCTCCAGGGTTTTAACCACACCGGCTAACCCAGAACCGAACCAGGGTTTTCCACGGGCTAACCCAGAACCTGACAGGGTTTCTCACACAGCGGATAACCCAGAACCGAACAGGGTTTTACCACCGGGTAACCCAGAACCTACTGCGCAACATCCTCGGTCGCCAGCCCATCCATGAGCCCACCGGACTGCCTAACTTCGCCACCATGGTTACCGACGCCACAGCCTCTAGCTGCCTTGGACTCCTTGACATGGCAAGGCTCCTCGAGTACTCCACCTCACGTAACTGCCAGGTCATCGAACCCGGTCGCCTGCACGCATCCGGACGCACCAGCCTCCAGTTGTTCCCGCTCCGCGTCAGCCACGAACCCGCCGATACCTCCATCACATACGTGAAGCTTCCCGATTACACCCCCTCATGTGACCGTCAGGTCACCGAATCCAGTCGCCTGTATGCTCCCGAACACACCAGCCTCCAGCTGTCCCCGCGAAGCATCAGCCACGTACCCACCGGTACCTACATCACAGAGGTGAATACATACCAAAACCATACACCTTACCTCTCCTGCAAGGTTTGTACAACATAAGATGAACCAAAACCAAGCTCAACATCAACACAAGCATACAACGATGCACACGTGTCAACATGACACGACCCCATCGGACAACGTCCGGTCACGCTCAACAACGCAAAAACCCGTCACAACTCGACGTGTCCGGTCGGCATCGGACACCGTCTGCCAGGCACTCAACTCGTGCCCGTTTCACCAAATGCACCTCAAAGCACTTCAAAATCACATCAAAATCAAGCCCGTCACATATATTCATCACAACAGAAGGGGACCCACCACATGGGTCTCAACACTCCCCCATGATGAATATATTGACAAACCTCTCGAAAAAGGATTTTGAAGTTTTTGAAAATGAAAAACAAGAAGCATTTGTGAAATACCGATCATGCTTGGATCAAATGAAAGAAACAATTGTTCGCCATATCAAAGACATGAGAATCAAAATCTCCCAAAAAAGGATTCTCCCCCTTTTTCGCAAGAAATCCAGTTGATACCTTTTTCAAACAATTCTCCCCCTTTTGTCAATATAGGCATCAAAAAATTTAGAGGGCAAGCAAATTTGCAAAATGCAATGCATATGCAGTCCTACAGAGCTTTGAAAATTATCCAATTGAACGTAAAGCACATGGCAACGAGACTCGAAGCAATGCAATTTTAGTTCGGTGCTTGCAAGTTCAAAAGATGCTAGCAAATTGATTTTCATATTAGAAGATGTGGTTTAGAAAATCACAATCAAATGTCTAGGCCTAATAAGGTATCAAGACGACTTCGATAGAACACCACATGCAACCAGTTGAAAACAAAGTAGTTACAAATCGACAGCTCAACTAACTATCATTTTTCAATTTTTGTTATTCTTGCAAACATTTTGTTGAATTTAGGCGGGAGAGCCTCTAGCCTTATACCAATGGCCGACGGTGCCCAGCATTACACTGAAGGATTCACTCGTCTTGGCTATCCGATGCCCTTACAAGTTCATGCCTCTTGTGTGCAATAGCAAGCTATCTCTTGACGCATGACTGGTGAGAGCTCTCCAAAACTTGAAATTGCATGTTTTTGATTTTTCAATTTACAAAAGCAAAGATTTGACCAACAAAGATTTCACCAAGTTGCAAAGATGACTGAAGGAAGACCGCAAGGGCCTCATCAAGCAACAACAATCGGAAAGTGAAAATCTTATGCCACATCGAAATTTTGGAAAACCAAAAACAATGCTAATTTTTGGACTAGACGCCAATTGAACGAGCTAGCACAACCTGAAATGCGAATAGTCTCGCCATCTTGCAAAGCCTAAATTCAAAAGCATAATAGACAAAGCTCATAATGAAAATAATCTATATGCCATGCGCAATGACCAAAAACTCCCCCTCAACACGTGAGTCAAATTTTTAGATCAAAATTTGGTTCGAAAATGAAAAACTGATACCAAATGAAGCACCGAAAGAACTCCATAAAAACCAAATGCAACAGAAAGGAGTTAAAGACCACAAAGCACAAATGGGCATCCTGAAAAACAAATGAAATTTTGTCCACGAGTGCAAAAAGAAAGGAAATCTCCAAAAGTCCCCCTCAACCAAAGAGTTATCCAGAGAATATAGAAGAAGTGATAAGAAAATGGAGATCCTCACATGGACAGCCTAAAAGTAAAGATGAGAGGCAGATGGCTCTAAGGCTCAAACACTCTCTCATCTACCCCAAGCTACAGAAATAGGAAAGCAAGCCTACAACTCGACTACTAGAGAGACTTAAACACAGATCCTGTCTATGCAGGGTGCCCAACACCTATTAGACCTAAAACTCGTGGGTACTCATCTAGCTAGAGCAGAGGACATTGCTAATCACGCATGATAGTAACCTATGGGGTAAGAGGCAGTGTTTAAAGAAGTGTTGACTCTCTACCCTGCCTGAGAACTAAGCCCAGAATGCAAATGCAAATGTAAGAAAAGAGAACAAAAGCACAAATATACAAAACTAGCTCCCCCTCAACTAGTGAGTCACATTTTAGCTCAAATTTGGTTGAAGTTCAGTTATGTCAATATTAAGCACAGAAACTATTATCTGAACTACACAAGAACCAAAAGAAGTAACACCAGTTCAAAAAGGAGGAAGCTAGAAAACGCTGCTCAAGCTAAGGGAGAAAAATGCTAAGCTACTAGAAAGCAAATAAGTCCCTAAAACACAGAAAATTTCGGCAGCATCTCCCCTATAAACTGGACATCCACTCAGCAGACAAAAGAGCATAACATCACAATATATGACAACAAGATCACAAGGTATATCCATCACAAACATATATACATCATCCATATCACAATCAGCACCAAACATATGAAAGCAGTCCCACCACATGGGATCCAACGTCATCACACAAGAAAGTATGGCGGGAGATAAACCGAAGCATCTCCAAGCTAAGAACAAGCAACACTTACCTTATGCGATGTAGGCGAAGTAGTGGTAGCTGACTTGCACTGAATCCAGGAAGTAGAGGAAGAAGACCAAGCTGATCCTCGTTCAGCCAGAAATTGAAGGACGCTCTACATCTCGCTGCCTAGACCGAAGTCATGGTCTTATGCGCCCTACATAGGTCTTCCACTTCTTTGCTTATTTGAGGTCGCTCCAGCCGCATCCGCTCAGCTCAGAATGGAAAGCCTCCCTTCTTTTAGCTGCCTAGGCCGAGGTCATGGTCTTATGCATCAAGTAGGTATCTTTTCCTTTCTTTACTGCATCGCCACAGCTAGATCGTAGAACGACGTGGTCTCCTCCTTGCCAAGCCTACACACATGCATCAAAACAAATCTATGCTTTCGAAACTGGGATGAGACAAAACCAGTTCCTAGGCATAGAATAGATAAGAAACAAGCATGCCGTGTGACAAAGAATTATCTAGAGCATGAATATGATAATGGCAATACAAAGGCATTGTTACTACAGGTTTAGACGAAGTCCACACATCCAAATGGTCTTAGGCACAATAACCACAATCACAAGCAAGCAGGAAGGCAGATACCCATGCCCAGGGGAAGGCAGATAACCATGCCCAGGGCGACAACTTGCAAGAATATAAGACACCTAAGAGTACATGGGACAAAGCAGTCTCGTCTAAGCAAAGTAGTAAACAAGCTAATGAGGCACATGCCAAACATGAAGACCTACACAATGCCAAATCAAAGTGAATCAATGCACTACCCTAAGCATGGCAATGAGCATATGCATGAAGATATGCCACAATGAAAAACAACATGCTACTAGATACAAACAAAGCATGAGCAATATACATGAATTATGGCAATAATGCAAGCATTGATACTATAGTCTCAGAATGAGTGCACATATCCACATGGTCTTAGACACAATAACCACACAAGTAAGCAAGAAGGCAGATATCCATGCCCGGGGGAAGACACAATCCGTGCCCAAGGAAGGCAGACATCCATGCCCAGAAAGAGATCTTACAAGGACATATGACATCTAAGAGTACATGAGATAAGACACTCATCTAGGCGAAGTAATAAACAATGTGAAGCACATGCCAACAGTTGAAACAGGTGCTCATACCAAAAGGAAGCATGGACAGGATATACCATGAAGAGCACATGCTATGGCACAACTCATAAATAAAGATATAATACGATGAGCACAAACATGAGCAGAGGATGCAATTGCCAGAACAAAAAAGAGAAAAAAATCTAACAAGTCCTAGCAATGAACATATAATACACATGGGAGCTCAAGAGCAACCACAACATGTCCAGAAGGTGATCAATGAGGCACAGACATGAGAGTAAATGATATAGCTCACCATGGATGTGGGGATGCCCAAGTCCATACACATGAAGCTAACTCCTGTGGAGAGAAACAAGAGGCAGTCAAAAGTGAAAGCACATGCAGGTTAGCATGATACACATGATGGTTATGCAATGAAATCAAAACCTCTAGAAGCAAGTCACAATGGCCAACTCGGAAACCACATCGAGTGCCAACACGGAGAAGCGACGAAATGATCCTCGAGGAACTAAGAAAGCACCAAACATGCCAACACGGTTACCTACAAATCCTGCCGTGAGTGAGCACCTTGATGAAGAAAAATGTTCACTACTTTCCAACGGCAAAGACGACGCCTCAGGAGAGCTCATGGACTAAGAATGAAATTCAAACAAACACAACTCCATAAGTCAATCCAAATCCACTCCACTAGATGAAAATCAAAACCATATGCTAGCCTTTAGTGAATCATACCATAAGAGAGGCAATGAACACTGACAGACATCATCGCATAAGCTTGAAATACAAGCTAGGCACAAGAGGGACAAACTACCACAAAGTGTCCATCATTCCACCAAAGAATAATATCACAATGTGCATATGGGGAAATCCTCTGAACACGAAGAATACACTGACATAGTGTCCTAAGTCGGCACAAAGCACGACAGAGAGCACCTAAACTACCAAGCACACACCTGCGAAGAATTCTTCAACAAGAGCAAAAAGGTGAATGCAAGACAGAAGATGCAAAATAAGGAAGTGCACATGTGAATGATGCAAACAGAATGATCATGATACGCAAAGCATCAAGAGACAGTAAGAGCATGCACAACTTTATCACCACCATGTTGCAGTTATGGACAATTAAGCAAACACAAGGGCATATGACAAGAAAACCAACAAAACATAGCCCAAGTCAGATAAACTACACTGGAAAGCCCTAGATTAAATCAATTATCACAATCCTAGGCAATTAATATCAATGGTGCACAAGTCAGAGCATAATCATGAAAAACAACACAACGCAGCTCTAGTTAGGTAAATTGCTTAAGATGGAGAGAAATCAAAGCAATCATTTACAAGCAAGCATATCTAGAGCATTAACAAGATAACGTCATAAATTTAGCTCTAGCAAAAGTGAATTGCCTAAAGGAGAGAACAACCGAGAACCAAGGCAATTATTAACAATGAACACATACTAGAGCAAGTGACAGTAAATCAACATAAATTTAGCTCTAGTCTAATTAATTGCATATGAGAGATGATACAAGCAAGCCTACACAAGAATAACTAAACGATCTAGCCACTGACCTTAGAAATCACCTACTCCCAAAATATGACAGGCAAGCAAATGAAGTATACAACACAAGTCATATGGCAAAGATAACAAGATAGCAAGATCATTTAAGACAAAGGCAAGCAGGTATCAATATTCAACCATTCATCAATAATAACGAGGCAACACATATAAATCACAATAAAAAGAGAGCAACCTAGCATGACTATCAGGCATATAAAAAAAAGAGTTGCTAGATAGCTCACCTCACTTACAATTGACGAAGTGGTAGTAGACAATCTGTAGGAGGAAGTAGTCAACGTCGACGTGAAGACCCGTTCTAGTCGCCGGCTCTTCGGATCGGTGAAGATCAAGAAAGAGCCAACCTTGCTCTGATACCAGTTGAAAGACCGGATCGGCGACTAGAGGGGGGCTGAATAGGAGCCCAACCAATTTTTACCAAATCACCCTCAATTCATCGAATACTTGGCGTTCATCTTGAATCGAGTGTACACCTTCTATCCAACCGGATGTCGTTGACAACTCTTCCCATCGAGCCCTTCTTCATTGCAGCACCGCTGAAACCCGGGAAAATTGGGTCCCTGCCACTGAATACGGCGGCCCGTTCGGCTGTGACACCAAATTCGTCGTCCTTGTGGCCTGTGACACCGTGGGCACGGATTTATCTTTCCTGTGACATTACAGCCCACTTCCCCCTAATTTCTCCATTTAGCCAGTGAGTTCTCCCTAAAACCGGCTAGAACCGGACCCTCTCAGGCCCTGACCCGAACAAGTAGACGGTTCATTGCTGGGCACTGGGTGGGAACGACGTTTCACCTAGGCGACTGGGCGGGAACGACGTACGCGACGGCGACCTCCGCAACGTACGCGGCGGCGACCTCGCCGCCATCCCTGCTGATCTCACCTGCGACCCAGTGGCAGAAGACAGGCACTTTCTTGTTCTGTTCCTACAGTTCCTGTTTCTAGTTGTTCTTCGCATCACGTACCTCCTATGACCATCTGCTCGTGCTGCACCTTCACGTTCTCAGGCTCCTGCTGCATTTGGCCACGTTCTCTTGTAATGCATCGTCGCCGCCGACAGCATGAGTAGCCAAGAGGAGATCGATCCTGCATCTAGCATAGATTGGGAACATCTTTTAGTACATGAAAATCCACCAAATGAGTTATTGATTGATGAGGTGGGGCGATTGATTGGGAAAGCTGAAATCATCCCAGTAGTTGATGAGGAGCGCGTTTGTAATTTATTTGGGATTAGAGTTGATGATCACATAGCAGTGGGAGTTGAGAACCCTAGTGCTGAAGAAGCTATAGAGTATGCTGAGAACCCTAGTGCTGAAGAACCTATAGAGGGAGCAGAGAACCCAAGTGTTGAAGAAGGTGATGTGAGAGTTGAGGCAGAATATCATGTAAAAGATTTTGTCCCAGATGAGGCCGGTGTTCAATATGATAAGGAGGATCCTCCCATGTCAGAGGGAAGCATTTATGGATCAATGGGTGACTTCCGGATGGCTCTAAGGCAACATGCTATTGTCCATATGTTTGAGGTAGGAACTGAGAAAGCAGAATCGACAAGGTTTAGAGGTTACTGCAAAGCTATTGGCTGCCCTTGGGCAATTGTAGCAAGGAGAATGCATGATGGAGTGTCTGTGGAGGTATGAATTCCGGCCCCCCAGGGCTTCCATTCCTAATCCCTCCCTTTGAAAAACATTAAAAGAACTTTGACTCTTGACTCTCGGGCTGTTCGATTGATGAAAAAAATTTAAATTGTTAATAACTCATTACAATGTATATTCACTTTTCTAGCAATCTGTATTTACCGTGGAAGGAACTATCAGAATATGCTTGCATATGATCTATAAACCTCATGGGATACTAGTGTTTGAATTTCAGAACATATGCCATGGATTGCCCTATGGGATGCACTTTTATCCGTTAGGAACTAGCCGATGTGTTGTTTTTGTGTCAACCGATAGGCTAGTCACTAATCTATGTTATTGGCTGTAGGTTACATTGAACAAACACGAACACTTATGTGCATCATCTGCTGGAGTAAAGACAAATATGGCTTCATATCATTGGGTAGCTGAGAAAGCAGTGTTTATTTGCGGAGCACATATTTTTTTAGCAAATCTCAGAATCAAAACAATCGTTGCCTGGATAATACCAACTGATCATACAGAATTCCAACTGTAATGAACAGCACAAATCCGATGGCAAAGATGGCCTTCACACTGTATTGCTTTGTGGAGAGTCTGGAGGTAAGAACTCCTTTTGCTGAACCACACTGATGAATGAGAATGAGGCCACACAGATTTGGATTGCCATCATAACTTGAACTTGTAAATGTATTAAACTGCCCTACAGGAATTTTTAACCTAGCAGAAGCAAAATTTGAGCCATTTCCATTTACCATAAACTGGTTGTACTTTGTTTGCCATTTACCATCAGGAATCAAGAAATCACAGAGCTGGAGGAAATTAGGCATATTTCATTGAATTTCCCTTTCTACAACTGCAGTACATACATCCAATCGTACATTCATATAACATTCTGATTACAAAATCAAACAAGTGATTACGAAATCAAACAATTTTCGCTGAATCAAACAATGTTGAAAATTTTCCCTTGCTCGCTGAATCAAACAATTTTCCCTTGCTCGCCCTCCAGGTCCCCATCGAGGTCGACGCCGGTAGTGTCGCCGTGGAGGAGGTTGAAGGGTAGGAGAAGGGTGGGGCTGAGGTCGACGTCGGCGCAGCCACCATAGCCGTCGAGGTCGCCGCCGGCAGAGTTGCCGCCAAGGTCGCCGCCTGCAGAGTTGCCGTCGAGGTCGAACCGAATACGGCGCTTGGGAACGGGGGAAGTGTGGGGCCGACGTCGACGTCTCCGCCTGCAGTTTCCCCATGGAGGTCGCCGCCGGCAGCGCCGCCCTAGCCGCCGAGGTCAAGGTTGGAATCGGGCGAGAGAGAGAGAGTGAGGTGTGTTCGTTGCTGTGGGTTCACCGGTTCAAGCCGGTTTAAGTGAGGAAGTGGGCTGTAATGTCACAGGAGCCGCCGTATTGAGTGGCAGGGACCCAATTTTCCCGATCGATCCACCCGTAGGTTAACTTTTGCTATGATGAAAACTTTACGTTGCTCTGTACGCTTCTTTTGTAAGGCAGATTTATCTATGAGTAAATTATACTGTTGCCCCTTAAAGTTGATCGAAAATCTCACTTAGCCCCTAAACTTTTTTTGTCCGCTGCGGCCCCTTAAAGTTGTTTCCGGGTGTCACGCAGGCTAATTTTTTCAGCACCCAAAACCAACTTCCGAGGGTTGTGGTGCAACAAAATCCAACTTTCTGGGGCTTTGTGACACCCGGAAACAACTTTAAGGGGCCGCAGCGGACAAAACAAAGTTAAGGGGGCTAAGTGAGATTTTCGACTAACTTTAAGGGGGCAACAGTGTAATTTACTCTTTATCTATCATCCGCATGTAAAAAACAAGGATGAGCCAATCAGAATGAGCCAATCAGACTCCGCGCCTTTCTTTAACTGCGTTGCTAAGTTTTGGACTTACCCAATCATGAAGGCTTTATCCTGAAGGATATCACGTCAGGAGATGTTCAAACAGCAGTTTTTATGTTTCGGTAATAGTAAAAAGCCGTTCTCATCATTTCACACGGCGAAAGAAGAAATAGGC
This sequence comes from Raddia distichophylla, assembly GCA_005191435.1. Taxonomy (NCBI): domain Eukaryota; kingdom Viridiplantae; phylum Streptophyta; class Magnoliopsida; order Poales; family Poaceae; genus Raddia; species Raddia distichophylla. The sequence goes on from SPJY01001677.1 coordinate 1,537,214, forward strand.
CCATTCACTGATCAAATTGAGGGTGATACTTAGCGCACATAGTTCGAGTTTTCTACCACATATCATTTAATCCACGCAATCACTTAGGTATCTCTTCTCGGCGCGCCACAGGCGCGCAATCACGACTAGTCTAGTTATAAGTAGCAGAGGTGTTTGATCGGGAGTGATAGCAAACGGTTAGCCGTATTCAGCAAGCAGGACCATGCAAACAGTGCAAAGGATGCGCATGAAATAGGAAGCTTTATACAGGTGGTGTATGCATTTAGGCAGCCCTGACTCAGAAAAAAACCCATTCCAGTATGGTAGCAAACTAGCAATCAGTTAATAGACCATAACTATAATCAGTTGTGAACTTGTGTTGTTATTCTCAGATGTCAATATTCAAACCATATGTTTTGTCTGCATTGACCAGAAATGCATGTTCTTAATAAACTCCGAGTGTTGGGCAATAAACCAACTTATAGCTAAAATAAATTACTCAACAAATTGACGGTAACTAACATAGAACACACTGTGTCAAAAAGAGAACAAATTGTCAGCAAGCTGAATATGATACCCAAAACTTTATATATGAATAGCTTTGGAGCTGGTGAAATAAATTTTGATATGAATGTTCTGTTTGAATTGTAACGCCTAAACTGATGGCTTCAATCTTGATTCAGATAAATATAACATGGCAGCCAAAACAACATGACTTTGAAACCATATCATGGTAAGCAACACAACAAGCCCCAGCCAGGCATTTCTAGCATAGGTGGGGTTGTACGCTTATAAATCAAGGAAACAAGCACAGAAGTACTTAGAATTTTAAAAATGCATTTCTAGCATATGTGGGGTTGTACGCTTATAAATCTAGGAAACAAGCACAGAAGAAGTGCTTAGAATTTTAAAAATGAATCGACAACAAAGAAATCAAGTTTCACTCACCTGCATGTCAAGTTTCTGGTATTAGATTGCTTAGGCTGTTCCTTTACTCAGATTATTGCATTTATTCATATAAAATAAGTTAATTAACAGCCCAATTACAGTGTAATTAATCCCTTGTGAAGATAAATTAAATATTACCTAGCCAATCTCAGAGGTCCATGACTTGATCATCAATAGTAACAAATGCTTGTGATAGCCAATAATGAGTTACTGATGATCTTCAGTTCAAAGGGAAGCATATAAACTCCTTAGCTTAGGGGGTACATAATGCAGAAGAAAATATAAAGTAGTGTCTCTATCAATAAAGGAAATTAACGATGCTAAAAAATTCTGATATACTGTTGATGATACAGGAATAATGCCTTATTTATTTAATATTTCAAACATCAGAGTTGAAGTGGTCCAGCAGATGGAAAAGAAGTTTAATTTTATTGCACATCCTTGCCAATGTCAATGCGATATCCTCATGTCACCCCTTTGAAACCTGAAGCTTTCCGGAGAATTCCACCCCGAGTTTCATATTTCATGTGATCGAACCAACATCATACATCCTATTTGAATTTAAATTATGTTCATTTGTAATTTTAAACTTACATTTTCATACTATACAATATTTAATACGCGCACGCCCGCATCCAACTATTTTTTTAATTTTTCACTACTAAAACTGAAATTCTAAGATTTAAATAGTATTTAATACATTAATTAAAAAGCTAAATATGTTCAATATTCCTCAATTCATTAATTATAACAATGACTACCTAAAAAATAATAAAATGTAACATTTCTAATTTTCAATTAAAATTAAGACCAATTTTCAACAAAGATTAAAATATAAATTAAACAAAAGGGGATATGAAAATTTTTTTAAAAAATATGTATCGATGGATTTATATGGGCCGTCGATACTGTTATAACAGTATTGACGGCTTAACGGTTTACCGTCGATACTAACAGACGCCGTCACGCCGTTCACCCTTCCCGTGGGCCTTCGCCAAGTAAACTCGACGGCAATTTATGGGCCGTCGATACTGACCACAGATATGAGTTCTATCAACTGCTTAATTATGGCCGTCGATACTACATTATCTGTTTCGATTGTTAATATTTGGCCGTCGATACTACATTATCTTTTTCGACTGTTAATATTTGGCCGTCGAATCAGATTTTGGCAGTCGAATCTGTTTTCGTTTCCTGGAGTGTTTGCATTGCAAAAGTGGGTGTCCAGTAGCCGAATCCACTTGCTGAGATGATGCGCCCAATGGGCTGAATAAGCTGAGTTTGGTATTGCCAACCCAGGCATTGCTTCAACACAAATACTTAAGATTTCTTGAGTTCTTTACAATCTCTTTTCAGATTACAGGGCGAAACCAGTCGGCCAAGCATCTGACTCGATCGTAAAGCACTCGGGGGCTACTGTGGACTATATGGGCCCCGGGTATCCTCTAGAAGGCCCATAAAGGAGCAGATAGGGGGCGATCCAAGTCGGTCGGCTGAGGATAAAGACCACTCGGGGTATACACGCCTTGAGCTCCAAGGAAGTTCTCGAGGATATAATCTATCTCCATGTAATTAGCAGATTAGCGCATGCATGACATGTAACAACATAACAGAATTAGTTACCATGTACCACGTACAATCCTGTAACTCTATCCCCCCTAGACTATATAAGGGGAGGGAGTAGAAGCCGTTGGCATATGAGACATAGAATCATACATAGCGCACGGCATCATCTTGCATCCCGCATCTTGATCCAGCATATAATCGCAGAACACAGGAAGTAGGGTGTTACCTCCGCCATGAGGGTCTGAACCTGTATACATCCTTGTCTTGTGTTACCATTTGATTTAGTTCTTGCTTAGCGTCCCCTCGTACAAATTCATTGCCAGCGGTGACCCTCCAGTTAGTCACCAGTCGACATCTGGGATGTCGTCTTGAGAGGGAGTATGAGCTTAATATTGATTCGGTTTATATGGAATCCTGAAGGTTTCACTTTTGTCTAACCCAGTAGGTTGACATGACGATCAATTAAAATAGTTTACCACGCCACGACATAGATCTAGAAGATTTACAACGCAAAGGTTCAGTAGACCGTATTGTCCTGAAGATCAGAACCTGAAGGTTATATGTTGTACTCTTTTTTCCTTGCATGAGTTTTTCCCATAAGGTTCCTCATATAAGGTTTTTAACGAGAAAATATTGCAATACAGCATGCGTGGGCAATGTACTCTTTTCTCCAATCCTTTTTTCCCACTAGGTTTTTGGACAGAATTTTTGACGAGGCATTGGCATATCGCGGTAAAGAGGAGTGTTATAACCTTAGGTGATTTATGGGCCGAAAGCCCATCCCAAACCCGTATTATGAGCAAAACCAAATGTAGGATAGGCTATATATATGAAACACCTTGTACAGAAGAGAGAACTATCAACAAAGGTTATTGTGCCTGGCTTTTCTCTCTCTAAATCTGAGTCTCCTGTTATTGTGATTGTGTTTGTGTGTGTGCGACGACTGTTTTACAACACCTGCATCCAAGCAGCGGTGGATCAAGCCACTCTTGTCACGTAGCCGCCGCCTCGCGCCTCGTCATCGTGCTGGCGCCGCTGAGCTCGTTGATAACGGTCTCGTCGGTATAAGTACCTAGCCGCTGCCTCTTTTTCCCTCTTTTCTTCAATTGAATCACTCCCAAGTGCTCTCGCTTGCTCTCCTTTGTTCGTGACGCCGCCCTGGCTGACGCACACGTCGCCGGAGCCAACTCGTCGCCGGAATTCCTCGCCGGACCGAAGCACAGCCAACGCCGTCTCCGTCCATTTCTTTCTCTACGGTACAAGCTAATGCAATTCGTCTTAGCAATAGACTATGCTCAACCTCACGGTTGCGCAGCCGGAGCTCCCTCGCCGTCGTTGCCCTGTCCGAAGCCATTTCAGGACTGCACGTCGCCAGACCAGCCAAGTCGTGCCCCGTCCTCGCCAAGGCCACGGTGAGCATACTTGTGACTCCCTGATGCCCTCCCGTATCGCCGTAGCCGTATCGCCGCCGACAGTGCTACTAGAACCATTAGAAGTGCGCCGTCGAGACGAATCCGTAGAGCTCAAGAACGCCCAAAATGGTTAACCGCAGCTCCCGCAAGCTCCATTTCTTACCCTTCGGTATTGCACTGGACGGAGGTTGAAGCAGGCTGACATCAGCATGACGTTACCGTTTGGAATGTAGTTAATTACAAAATCTGATAAATGATTTTGATTTATTAAAAATAGTTGGAGACTTCCAAAAATTATGATATAATTATAGAAAACACTAGATTCTGTTTACAGCCCAGTAAAAATATAACTTTGCATATTTCACTAATCAACTTTATAAAAAGTTATTAATATGATTAAATTAGTATTTACTAATTAAAACGGAAACACTTACCATCTGCCGTTCGGCGCCTCCGGACGCACCGCGGCCCGGCCCGCGTGAGGAGAGATGGGAGGCACTGTGCACATGCAAGTGGGGCCCACATGCATTTTATTTTTTCGGCGTCCATATTTTTCGACTGGGTGCTCCAATCCACAAACCGTTTGCACCAACGTGTTCCTCGTATTTTTACAAACAAAACAAGATATATTTTGCCATATAACTCTTCAAACTTATCTGGTAAAACTTGGGGTTCGCCTACTGAAACTTGAGTTTCGCCTAGTATAACTTGGGTTTCATACTCGTAAAACTTTGCCGAACTGTCAAGTTTCATCAGGTTTCATCTAAGTTTTTTCAAGTTTCCTCAAGTTTCATCAGATCAATTCAAGTTTCATCAAGTTTCAACAGGTTTCATCCAAGTTTCATCAGGTTACATCGAAGTTTCATCAAGTTTCATCAGAACACGACTAAGTTTCGCTAGTGTAGATATAAGTTTCATAAGTGCCTTCTTCTAGTTCACATCAAAAAAATTGAAAAAAATGAAAAGTTCAAAAAATTCAAAAAGTATTTAAAATGGGTTGCTCTTGATTTTAGAAGAATTATGAAATTTATTCCACGCATTTTGAACACTGTTTGAATTTCGTACAAAAATCGGAAGTTTAATCGCAGGTTAAATGAAATGACGACTAGTTATCTAGTCGCTGTGCTGTACGCGCGGGCGATGCGCATGCAAGCGTTGGATCAGCGCGGTGTCCATCATCCGACGGCCTGGGCACGTCCGGACGGACGTCCGACGCCTGGCGCTCGCCTAATTAAAATAGCAAATCAGCTCCAAAATTCCCAAACAAATCACAGAAAATACTACATTTAGTCTACATCTTAGGAAAAATATATTTTGTCCATTGACTTAAAGGATTCTCTTAAACAAATTAAAGTAGGTATTTTATGGCCTTATTTATTAATTTAAAATGCAACTTAAGGGTATTTTAGTAAATATACAATATAGCCTTTTAAACTAGCTAGTACATCCTCGCCGTAGTTATCTTGATCGGAGTCGTACGCTAGCGTAGTCGCCGTTTGATGCTAAGCCGTTTTGCCGCCGCCGGCAATGGCGTCGCCGCGTCTGATCACCATTGGTCGTGCCATTGGCATCACTAGACGCACATGCACTCCCTAAATCTCTAGGTAGCACCTACACCCAATGGCTTAGCCTCTAGCGCTGACGAGCCTCAGTTCTCTTTTCGGGTTCGCGCGCCAGCGAGAGGTTGAAGATGATGATGTCATCATGACGTCATCGGCTCTAGCGCTGTAAACGAGGGTCACTGACCGCTGGGGCCCACTTGCCAACCTCTCTCCCTCTTTGTTCTGTTTCTCTCCGTTTGGTGCTGAGTTGCTATCTAGTGGGCCCTTGGCCCTACATGTCGGGTTAAGTGTGGGCACACTTCCCTCAGGCGTCTTCGATGTGGCCACCAAGCACACTCGCGCCGCGGCTGGGCCGCTTGGCCAAATGGTCCTTTTTGGTCTACCGCGCAGCACCGGTTTGGATCACTCAGTCTCCCCGCGCCTCGCATAGTGATGGGTTTGGCTCGTCACTGTTCCAGCTATTTCCCAGTAAATACTAGGAACTCTCCACACCTTGGGAAAATTATGAAATTAGGTATTGGACAATAGAAGAGGCTCTTGATATATTAAAGAAGATATAAATATAGCACTTTCACATTTTTCGAATATGGATTTCCTAGGGGTATTTGTTGACACCCAAATTTGGCGGGAAAATCGGATATTGTGAAGCAGATAATTGCATCGGAATTATTGGGCCGTATCAGAAATTGGGCTTCATTGTCAGAAGAAAAAAGCGTATACGAAATAATGCCGATAATGTCAAGACTCCGACAGAATTACAAAGATTCAATCTGAAGACGTCTTCAACGGCTTAGTTGCATGACTGTATCGCCTTGATCTCATGTATTCAAAGCATGTTAGACTGTCTCGGGTTTTACCGATCTTTAACATGTTCTCACATATTACACTGCCTCGTTCAATCGATCTGTAGTATGTGTTTACCTTGCAATGTCGATCGTTGATCATCTTATGTGCTTTTCCTGAATCCGATGTATGCAACTGTCTCGTTTAATCGATCTTGCGTATGCTTGTGTTAGGATTTATCATGTTTGGTTGTTTACCGATTAGCATTGTATTTACCTATATTAGTTCTAAACCTTTAAATCGGTTTATAAGTTTACATCTAGATTTAGACCAGAATATTGTCTTGGCTTTGACCAATCTATTCAACCTATATCTTGGTTTAATCTAATAAATTGATCTAAAGATTTATGGCTAATTCTACTTATAAAACAACAAAAAGAGATGAAAAGATTTCTCCTAAAGTATTCACTCGCATTTATCGCTCTATCAGGCATTATTCGATAGAATCATAATCGAATTCTCTAAAGCCGATTTGGCTGTTTCTTAAAGCCGATTGGGGCCATGTCGCTGACAATTTACTCCTTGTCAATTTATAGGTCAAATCGACTGGCACGCTTGGTTCTTGGTTGCGACGCAAGCCTAGACTTGACGCTTCCGCACGTGTGTTCACGAAGATCCCACTTTTCATGTCAACACACTTTTACGCAAGCCCGGTGGGACCCCAAGAATCAAATTTGATAAAATGACGCGCACCGATGCTGAGGCCGCGATAGAAGCACTTAAACTCACTGCCGAAGCTGTGACTTTTGATGAACTGAGCCCTGATCACAAAGACTTCCATTGGAGATCCATTGCTTACTGGAGATTTTTCTGAAGTCATAAGGGATCAGATCAATAGTTCTGTTTACCGATCGATGCTGGATCAATCATCGGTTTTAGGGCGGATTGTGCAAGAGGGGACTAGCGCTGCTTTGCATAATATCATGACTGGGCAGACCCCTCCGAGGAATCGAAATATTCCACAAGAGATGAATTTGGGGAACCGATATCCACCATACCCTCAGATCGGAAACACATGGGCAGGAACGTCTCATGCTGGAGCGTTTCAGCCAAATCCTCCGTTGGCGGCTAACCCAAATCAAATTTTCAATCCAAATCCTGCGCTAGGGGCAATCAATCCAAATCCGATTCAAGCAATACCGAGTAATCAGGATATAATCCCGATATCAAATCCGATCTATCAGCCGATTAACTCTGGGATGAATGGGAATCTAGAAGAGATGACAAGGAACCTAGTGTACAACATGATGAAACAGTGTGGGTTCAACACTCCGAAGATTGCTCCACATTATACCATGCCGTATCCATCGGATTTTAATGAAACAGAGTTTCCTCATAAGTACCGAGTTCCTGATTTCGCAAATGCCAAGTTCAGTGGAAGCGATAACACCTCTATGCGCGAGCACATTGCTAGATTCCTTGCGTTGTGTGGAGAGGCTGCTTCAAAGGATACACTCAAATGCCGATTGTTCCCACTATCGCTATCGGGATCGGCATTTAATTGGTTCACCTCGCTTCCTCCGAACAGTATCACTTCCTGGCCAGATCTAGGGAAGACGTTTCACGAGTATTTTTACTCTGGAGAGAACAAAGCCAGAATTACCGATATCATGATGATCAAACAGAAATTCGGAGAATCGGTCTCTACGTCGGTTCAGGGAAGTGAGAAACCGATGTTATAGCCTTTCACTGCCCGACAATGAATTAGCAGAGTTAGCTTTCAAAGGTTTATTACTTGTCAATCAGAAGAATGTGGGCAATCAATAATTTGCAGATATTTCTCATCTGGCCCACAAAATCGCGTTGTATGAAAGCCGATTCTCTGATAATTCTTATCCATGTCAGAAGGAGTATCGGAATAATAACAATAATAATGGTAAAGACAAAGCTATCAATGTTGTTGATACTGATGAAGTCAAAGATTCAGATGATTCTGATACTGAGGAGGTTGGTGCCTATGTTGCTGAATGGGTGAACAATAAGAAAGAATTGGAGCTTGGGTGGATAAAGTTGAAAGGCTCTGAAAAGTGCAAGTATCCTTTTGATACATCTAAGTGTGATCGAAATTTTGATCATTTATTGCAAGAAAAGCAAATTCGACTTAAGCAGGGGCATGTGATTCCTTCACTTGAAGAGCTTAAGAAGCGGAAATATTGCAAGTGGCATAATTCTTATTCACACGCCACCAATGAGTGCAATGTTTTCAAGCAACTTGTGCAAAAAGCGATTGAAAGTGGACAACTTCGGTACCAAGGCAAAAGTTCGCAAATTGATACAGAACCTTTTGCAGTCGGTTTTGTGGGAATGGTTGATCTTGCTAAAAGAAAAGCCGATGACTTCGGAAATTCCAATCAGTTTAAGGTGCTCGTTGTCTCTAAAAGGATCGTAGTGGAAGAGAGGCCAGAATTGAAGTTCCGAGCAGCAAGCCGACGAACTAGCGAAATAACTGGCGAGTGGCGCGAGGTAAGGCGTGGAAGAGAAAATCCGATTATAAAGCCAAGGCCAAAACCAACTTTCAATCAGCTGTTGGAAAAATATGATCGGATGGCTAAGGATACACCTCGTAGAAGCATCAAGTCAAATACTCATGAGCCTATTCAAAGGAATTCAAAAAACCAAGATTGGGAGATGGAGCATTGGGAATGTTCTTTTTTCCGATATTGCTGGGAAGAGAGGATGTCATTGCCTACTCTTGAAGATTTCCCCATGAATCACGCGTTTATTTCGCTAGTAAAGAGAACATCGGTAAAAGATCGTCTGGTGTTTCCTAGTGAGAAATCCGAAGAAATCCCGATGAATAAAAATACCAATGTGCATCGGCCTCCCAAAGTACCGTTACCGCAATGGTGTCCAAGTGGAATCACAAATCAGAAGCGTCGCTTGCAGCGGATGAGAAATACCGAGGCGAAGGAGGCAGAAGCTGAAAAGTTCAGGGATGCTTTGTTGGAGCAAGTAAAGCCGATGAGACCAGCCAGGGGCAGACAAGAGTGGAGACCGAAGCTGAGATCGGCTGTTATTATTGATGCTAATAACGATTCTGATGAAGTCATGATTGCTACCAACATGGTTTGCATATTGCTACGGGAATTCATGCGTGATTATGAAGAGCCTGCTGCAGAACTGGTGGTTGGAGCTGAAGATGCCATATTCAAGAAACCTGAAAATTCCCGATTACACTTGAAGCCATTGTTCATTATGGGTTATGTCAATGGAAAGCCAATTTCAAAGATGATGGTGGATAGTGGAGCTACTGTGAATCTAATACCATATTCAGTCTGTCGAAAAATTGAAAAATCTACAGAGGATTTAGTGAAGATCAATATGGTATTAAGTGATTTCAATGGAAATCCGACGGAGGCAAAGGGGATTCTGGTGGTAGAGCTCACAGTGGGGAGCAAAACAATCCCAATAGTTTTCTTTGTGATTGAAGGAAAAGGAAGCTACAATGTGCTGTTAGGAAGGATTGGATACACGCCAATTGTTGCATTCCATCGACACTACATCAAATGTTGATCCAGTGGATTGGCGAACAAATAGAAGTGGTTAGAGGAGAATCTCTAACTGCAGAAACCGATTGTGCTGAAATTTATAACAATATGGAAGCAATATCGGGAAAACCCTTGGAAGAATGTCATATCATTAGCTTTAGTAAATCTGGCTTTAAGCCGATGACACTGGAAGCATGGTCCGTAACTCAAGGACACGAGGGTTTTTTATGGGAACCACGGCTCTAGAGGAGATCGAATATAAGATGGGCCAGGGTTTCATATCGGCTGATGAACTTGAAAAGGTCAATATTGGAACGGATGGTAAAGAAAGACCCACTTACATCAGTAAACAGTTGCCGCGAGAATATAAAGATCGGCTTATCTAAATTCTTAAGGATCGGTTTGATTGCTTCGCATGGGAATATCATGAGATGCCTGGTCTAAGCCGATCTATAGTTGAACATAAAATTAAAATGAAACTAGTATTTCGGCCAGTGAAAAAAGCGCCAAGGAGAATTAGTTGGAAAATTTATGATCAAGTAAAGGCTGAGATTCAAAGGTTGCTAGATGCGAAGTTTATTCGGCCATGCAAATATGCCGATTGGATTTCTAATATTGTGCCAGTTGGAAAGAAAGATTCTGATAAGATTCAGGTATGCATTGATTTTCGGGACTTGAACAAGGCAACATACAAAGATGAATATCCGATGCCGATTGCTGACCGACTGATGGATGCTGCTTCTGGCAATCGGATTATTAGCTTCTTAGTTGGTAATGCTGGTTACAATCAAATTTTTATGGCCGAAGAAGATGTGAACAAGACTGCATTTAGATGTCCTAGATCTATCGGCTTATTCGATTGGGTTGTTATGACATTTGGGCTGATCAGTGCTGGGGCTACATATCAGAGATGGATGAACTTAATTTGCCATGATTTAATCGGTAAATTGGTTGAAATTTACATTGATGATGTGGTAATTAAATCTCAAGAAGAAGAACAACACTTGGCTGATATTGTAACCGTGTTGGATCGGTTTCGAAAATATGGCATGAGGATGATTCCAAAGAAGTGTGCATTTGGAGTATCGGCTGACAAGTTCTTAGGGTTCATGGTACATGAAAAAGGAATTGAAGTGCATCCCGATAGGGTAAAGGCGATTCTGAACACTAAACCTGTAGATTCAAAAGTTCGTCTACAAGAGCTGATTGGTAAGATTAATTACTTAAGGAGATTTATTTCAAATTTATCGGAAAGAATCATCCCATTTTCTCCATTGCTTAAGTTAAAAAATTCCGATAAGTTTGTTTGGGGGCCAGAGCAGCAGAAAGCATTTGATAATATCAAAGAATACTTGATCAACCCACCTGTCCTAGTTGCCCCAAAGAAAAATTTGTCATTTAAGTTGTATCTATCGGTATGGGAAAAATAATAGGGGCAGTTCTTGTCCAGGAGATAGATGGAAAGGAGCATGCAATCTTTTATCTAAAGAGAAAATTGTTGGATCCAGAAACCCGATACACGGTAGTAGAGAGATATTGCCTTTGTCTATACTTTGCTTGCACTAAGTTGAGACATTATTTGTTGGGTGCTGAATGCAAAGTGGTTTGCCAAACCGATGTGGTCAAGTATATGCTTAATGCAACAATTATCAAAGGACGTCTCGAAAAGTGGGCATATACTCTCATCGAGTTTGATTTAACGTATGAATCTCCAAAAGCCGTCAAGGGGCAAGTGTTAGCCGATTTCATTACGCACCATCATGATATTAATCTGTCGGTTCTTTCGCCATGGGTGATGTTCTTGGATGGATGGTTTGTGAGAAGGGATGTGGAATCGGTATATTTATAGTTTCCCTTGGTGGTGTTTCTTACCGATTCAGTGTTACCGTGGATTTTGGGTTGACCAACAATCAAGTTGAATACGAAGTTTTGTTTCAAGGGTTGGAGTGGTTAATTCAAGCTGGAGCTATTGCTGTAGAAGTTTATGGAGATTCACAACTAGTAGTTTTCCAGATGATCGGTAAATATGAATGCCATAGTGAACTGCTTCGGGAGTATTTGGAAAAGGCATTAGATTTGGCTAAACATTTCAGTATATTCACAATTCAACATATTCTGAGAGAACAGAATTGTGAGGCCAATGAATTGGCTCAAGAAGCATCAGGATCCAAATTATTGATTATGGAATTGGAGATTGTTCCATGTGAGAATTCAATTCCGATGGGATGGCAGGCAGAGATTATCGGTTATCTTAAAGATCCTCAAGGAAAAACCGATAGAAAGCTTAAAAGAAAAGCTCAGATGTATGTATTGATCAATGACAAGCTATATTATCGGAGTTTTGATGGGTTGTTACTTAAATGCCTAAGTCAAGAAGATGCTAAAGTTGCAATCGGAGAAGTTCATGAAGGGCTTTGTGGAACGCACCAATCAGCACATAAGATGAGGTGGATGTTGAAGCGTGTAGGGTTTTTCTAGCCAACAATGGTTGAAGATAGTTTCAAATATTACAAAGGCTGTAAAGATTGTCAGAAATTTAGGAATGTTCAGCATGCACCGGCATCTATTTTGCATCCGATTGTAAAACCGTGGTCATTTAGAGGATGGGGGATTGATATGATCGGAGAAATATTTCCTTCATCGTCCAAGAGGCATCGGTATATATTAGTGGCTACATATTATTTTACTAAATGGGTCGAAACTGTGCCTTTGAAGAAAGTGACTGCTACGGAAGCAATCAATTTTGTTGAGGAGCATATAATTTACCGATTTGGCATATCGAATTGCTAAGCATGGAGCTAACAAGGTGTCACCTTTTGAGTTAGTTTATGGTCAGGAGGCTGTTTTACTAGTTGAAGCTATCGTCAGATCTACCAGGATTGAGGAACAAAAAAATGTAAAACCTGATGATTACAAAAATCTGATGGTGGATAAGCTTGATAATATGGTGGCAATTCGGTTAAAGGCTTTGGAGCATATTGAGCGCGACAAGCAAAGAGTTGTCAGACACTACAATAAGAAGGTTGTGCCAAAAACTTTTGAAGTGGGAGATCTTGTGTGGAAAACATTTTTACCGATTGGTTCAAGAGATCCTAACTATAGGAAATGGTCTCCAAATTGGGAAGGCCATTTAAAATCAATCGGATTATTCCTGGAAACACATATATTTTGGAGACGCTTGAAGGGCAAGTTTTTGGTAAAGCGATTAAAGCTAAATATTTGAAGAAATATTATCCAAGTGTTTGGATTGGAGCTTAAGGAGAAGTTTATAAAAGCCGATTTTAAATAAATCGCCTATAGTTTAAATGTTGACAAACACTTGTATCGGGTCGATGTTGGTATTTCATTCAACACATTGCTGTTGAGTAAAGCCGATTCCAATGAATCGCCTATAGATGGAAATGTCGATGAAAGCAAATTTGCATAAAGGAAATAAAATTATTACGAAGGCACGAAGGCCTTGAATGTTTTGCGCCCAGCAGGTGGAAGTGTTTATCGTAGAATTTCCGATCCATCCATATAACATTGTTTTTTAAAAAATTGGCTCGCAGGCCATCTAATCGCAAAACTCAAAAATGGCTGCGGTGGCATCAGCAATTGTGCCACGAATCTGGTTGACGATGTCGATATCTTCTTCGATTGATCCGGGCACAATCGGAATATTCTTCTTCGCATCTAGTACTGCTAGGCTGCAAGCCTTCACTATCCCATATTGCTCTTTGGCCATCGGTTTGGACTCCTCGAAGCTTGAGCAAGCGGATGCTTCAGCTTTCCTTGCTTTCTCCAACTCCTGTTCTAAGAATTTGACCCCTGAAACTGCTTTGGAGGTAGCGGTCTTTGCCGCGGCTTTAGCCCAAGTTTGTCATTTTGGGCATTGAAGTCTTGAATGAGCGCCTTCAACTCTGCCTCGGCATCCTTGAGTGCCTCCCTTTGACGAAGCCGATCCAAGGCCGCGTCGAATTCAGCTTTCTTTTCACCCAGGGGCAACATCTTCTGGATGGCTGACACTACTTGTTCCGGGAGGATCTCCTGGATGGAATCGGCAATATCTCGTACAGCAAAGGGATTGGCTAGGAAAGCTGATTCATTGCCGACTAACTCCCACATTCGCTTCAGCTTAGCGAGGGTGTCTGGGAGAAGTCGATTGGCCCTGGACGGCTCAGCAGCAGAGGGTTTGGCAGCAGCGACAGGAGGACATGGAGTTCTGATCGGAGAAGATAAAATCTTCAGGTCGTCGTCGAGCCAATCCTTGCTTGATGGATCGAAGTTCAGCTCATCGGTTTTTCCCCCGTCGTAAGTGATCACCTGCGTGGATACTACTGTTACCCGAACTGGGCTGCGAGGTTGAAACATATACTGGAGAAAAGAAATTTTTAAAGTTATAAAGCATCGAATATAAGAATTTTATAAAACGGGTTAAGCAATTGCCGATTACATCTTGGGGGCTGGAAGTTGGAGGCGTCTGCGATGCCGGCAGAGGAGCAGGTGTGGTATCCTTCTTCTTCTGAATGGGAGAGGTGTCCTAAAATTAGAATTTTGATAAGAAGAAAAACCGAAGGAAAGTTATGGAAACCTGAGGAAAATCAAGGGCTTAATGTGTCACATATGGACTCCGTGCTATCGGGTGTACGCACCTTTTGGGGTCTTGGCTTTTTGGTGGCCAATTTCTTCTTCTGGCCGGCGTCACCGTCGGATCTCCCTGTTGATCAAGAATGAGTAAGAAATCGGATTTTAGGGGAATGTTTATCATAAGCCAATCGTACCTCTCTTTTTTGGTTGCTGAGAGGATCCTTGGGTGAATGTCGACACAGACTTGGCTGTCGAGTGGAGGCGTTCGGCTTCGTCCCCGACGAGTTTGGACCTGGGGCGTCTGTCTCCGCTCGGTAAAGGAAAATAATGCAAGGTTAGTTATCGGAAAAGGATTGATGTGAGTTAGTGAACGCACGCAAGTTAGTGACCTCGTTATCAGAAGACGATGCATGATATTGAGATTCTGTTCTTTCGTCCTCTGAATCCGATGAACAGGGGCCTGACTCAGAAGAATTTTCCTCTTCATCGTTGCTAGAATTATCATCATCATCAGAATCATCAGAATCGGTATTTTCCTTACTACTTTCTTCCGATTTTGATGAAGATTCTTCTATACCGGCAATCTTTGGCCAGTTGGGTTTGCAAACTTCTTTCTTGCCAGTGAATTTTTCGATTAAGGTTGAAACTCCACCTTCCGTGGCATAAATGTTCTTGGCAATAGAATCCCACGAAGTTCTGAACTTTGGAGAGGTTGCAGACCACATTATAAATTCCATCAGCATTTCAAAATCAATATGTGCAGCAGCTAAGATTCCATATGCCGATTGGGAGTTCAGATCTTCTCTGGCATTAAGGTGGCGGTATATAAACAAATCAGGAATATCTTGTCCTAAATTGAATTATCGAGCAAATATGGCAGGATGGTAGAACTCATAAGATGGTTTTCTGATATGAGTTCTTGTGCTGAGAATAGCAAAGAAGATGCCCGGAGAGATGAACTCTTTGAATGCAGACAAGACTTCGCCACTTATAGTGTTAGAGAATCGGAAAAAGGAAGGAACTTTGTATCTGTCCAAATCGGTATACGGGTTGTACTGTTCTGGGCCATATTCCGATTCAGACATAGTGAAGAATGCAACCAGAGAATGGGAGAAATCCTCTTGGTTCGGGCGCCTCTTATTACAGTTGACAGAGGTCATTTCTCCATAAGATCTGCAGGGGCGTTCATTGCTATCGGATTCTTCTTCATTCGGAAACTCTAGACCAAAGTCAAGTTCCCCTATAGAATTGTATATGTGGTGTTTCAGGAACAGACAGATGAGAAAGTACCACCCAAATTTCCAACTGAAAAATCGGATTTTCTGGAACAGAGGCCTTCCCTGATCTCGTGCATCATCAGATATGTCGCTCCCAGCAAGTATTTTCCGATTGCTAGTTTCTGTCCGGCTGCCAGAGCTTCGGCAGCTCCTTGATAAACCTTGTTGGGGCTGAGAGACTGATCGCAGAAAAAGAATCTGTCTAACCACATGTTCAAAAAGGCGATGTGTTCTTCGTCCTTAACATCGCCTATTTGCTGATGGGTGCTAATGTAGCAATGCCACCCGAAGTTCTTTTCGGGAACTAGCTTGAGGGTAGCAAACAAGTCGAAAGCTGACAGCATCTCTCCACCGGGACTAAGACCGGTTAACATTGCTATATCCAAAAGCGTAGGGCTTATTGGTCCTATTGGGAAGAGGAAAGCGTTGGCTGTGTCGCACCAGAAGTAAGCCGATGCTGCCATAAAGGGTTCATCCGCTAGAGGAGGTTGTAAGGAAAGGAGGATGGCATCGGCAATCCATAATTCGTTCCATTGTTCCTTTTTCTGGCTATAGACCTGTTGACACCCAAATTTGGCACGATTTTACGGTTATTTTGGTGCCAAAAAGAGGGTGAAAAATAGCATATTTGGCCAGAAATTGAGCTAAATCGGCATATAATTGGAATTCATTATTGGTTGACCGGCTGGTATTTGAAAAGATTATTATCGGCTTTTATGCATGCGTATATACACAAAAGGATTAGATAGCCGATCAAAGGAGAGTTATATGATACAATCGGCTTTTGTATATACGTTAATGGAGGCATGGATCGGCTTATATATATATACAGACATGTGCTAGTTAATAGCTGATCATGATAAGATAGCCGATTATATTAAAGCCAGATGGAGTAATTGGTCGTATGATCATATATGGAAGAATCTGTTTATATGCATGAACATGCATGCAAGGGAGCTTAATGGATAGAAATAATCCCATACATATATGGGCACGCATGCATGGAGCCTTATGGAAAAGAGGAAGCCAAAAAGAACTCACGTGAAGGTATTTGGCCGTATATACATATATCGGATTGGCTGGTTTTATTCAGCTTTAGATGGCCGATTGTGTCAATCACACGTGGAGCATATATGGAAAATCTTGTACGTGATGAAGACCAAAGAAGATATATGTGCATGTGGAGATCACGTAGAGATAAAGGAAGGCCCAAAAGATTGATGCTGGTATTCACGTGGAAATCAAGAAAGGAAGAAAAGGCTCGCGTCGGTTATAAGGCATATTAGAATAATTAGTTCATAGTAATATTATGAGTCAGTTTGTATCCGTGCCTTGCACACCAAGTTTAGTCGGTTATTTTAGGTAACTAATAGATAAGAGTCCATGTCGAGTTACCGGATTAGCCGGCGCGTCTTTAGTATAAATAAGAGCCGCGGTGCGGCATGTAATCGACCTCTCTTTCAATCAATAATACATCTACTATTTCGTCTACCTGTTACCCTTGTGCTATGAATCCGATCGATCCTCTCGTATCGGTATTCAAAGTACATGCCGGCGTCTACTGTCTCGATTAAGTTCGATCTCCTCGCCGTCGACTCCATCGGTAGGGACTGTCTCGGTTCAGTCCGATCTCCTCGCCGTCGGCATCGAAATACTATCTCTTGGTGGCATTGCTACGCATCGCCGTCTACCAAGAGGAGTTAGGTTTCGCCCGGAATACTATCTCTCGGCGGCATCGCTGCGCATCGCCGTCCGCCGGAGGTGTTAGGTTCCATCCAGTCTCATCGGCTTGACGTCTCTTCGTTAAGCCGATCATCGGTTTATCTCCAAGCTATCGGTAAATCTTCATTGCTTCGCCGGTATCTTGCTATCTGAGACCTTGCCGATTGCAAAAGGTCAAATCGGCTGGCACGTCCTCGGAAAGCCCGATCCCCTGTTGTTCGGCGGTAGTTGGTGCCGGAAACCACTTTTCCGCGTCAACAAGACCTAAGAGAGCCAGTCCTTATATCCCTTGATCGGGCTAGGCCAGGAACGAAATGCCGATTTCCAACTATTCATGTTAAGTTCATCGGCAAATAACGGAAGCCTTGCTACCGAATGATCTATGAAGGCTGATGGATCTCTTTCTCCTATCGGGCCCAAAGAATATAAAGCCTCAGAATCAGAACAGCGGAATAGTACCTGAGACATGTTTGCCGATTGGGAGTTGTGGAGAAAGTGGCTGTGCGCTGAGAATCCTCAGAGCTCCAGAAATCCTACGCAGGAGGCTTGTGCGCAGGAGAATGGGTGAAAATGATAGCGAGTGAATGCCTATTTATAGGTGTGGTAAAATTAGGGTTTTTGCCGGGCTGTGCGGCGTTACTGTTACGACCCATATTGAATAGCGGGCTTCCACGTGTTCTCATGATGGGCTGGAAGTGAGAAGCACAAGGGTAAAACTGTGAAATGTTCCAAGATCGTTCGATGAAAAATCTGATTTTTAGTGAACGTTCGGCTAATGAGAAAACCCATTGCCAAACTTAGGGGCATATGTTGACACCCATATTTGGCAGAAAAATCGGATATTGTGAAGCAAATAATTGCATCGGAATTATTGGGCCATATCAGAAATTGGGCTTCATTGTCAGAAGAAAGAAGTGTATACGAAATAATGCCGATAATGTCAAGACGCCGGAAGAATTACGAAGATTCAATCTGAAGACGTCTTCAACGGCTTAGTTGCGAGAAATTAGGTCGTGTCGGTATCGGTTTTGTAACAGTATAAATAGGGTCTCAATTCTTGTGTAAACGATATACAATATACACAAACACAACTACTCTTTTCGAATCCGATCGACTTTGTCGAAAGGCTTCAACTCAAAGGTAGAGCTATCTCGATGGACTAATCGATTCTCTTCTTGTAACCCGTATGCATGACTGTATCGCCTTGATCTCATGTATACAAAGCATGTTAGACTGTCTCGGGTTTTACCGATCTTTAACATGTTCTTGCATATTACACTGCCTCGTTCAATCGATCTGTAATATGTGTTTACCTTGCAATGTTGATCGTTGATCATCTTATGTGCTTTTCCTGAATCCGATGTATGCAACTGTCTCGTTTAATCGATCTTGCGTATACTTGTGTTAGGATTTATCATGTTTGGTTGTTTACTGATTAGCATTGTATTTACCTATATTAGTTCTAAACCTTTAAATCGGTTTATAAGTTTACATCTAGATTTAGACCTGAATATTGTCTTGGCTTCGACCAATCTATTCAACCGATATCTTGGTTTAATCTAATAAATTGATCTAAAGATTTATTGCTAATTCTACTTATAAAATAACAAAAAGAGATGAAAAGATTTATCCTAAAGTATTCACTCGCATTTATCGCTCTATCAGGCATTAAGCCGATAGAATCATAATCGAATTCTCTAAAGCGGATTTGGCTGTTTCTTAAAGCCGATTGGGGCCATGTCGCTGACAATTTACTCCTTGTCAATTTACAGGTCAAATCGATTGGCACGCTTGGTTCTTGGTTGCGACGCAAGCCCAGACTTGACGCTTCCACACGTGTGTTCGCGAAGATCCCACTTTTCGTGTCAACAGTATTCTGGTAAATTCACCCTTAGCCATCCCAGACCTCAAGCTTAGTACTTTCACCTATGATCGATACCCAGCCCTACATTTCATTTGTATACTATTTAGAATATCTATTTATTTGGGATTTATTATTTGATAGACGACCCGATTCCGGAAGTGGGTTATCTGGAAGCAAGCCAAGTTTCACACAGTACAATTCGATCTCATTCCCACCGCTGCAATCACACAGTACAATGGTCGGCGGTTTCCCGCTGGGGACTGCTCCCACGGAGTTGAATTGGCGCCAGGAAACCTTTGGCAATGTTGAAAGACATGGAAGTTGCCCCTCAATATTTTACTTGTATCGCCAGAACGTCGTTGGCGGTGTTGGAAGTCGTGGAAGTCTGCCCCACGATCTTGACTTGAACGCCAGAATGCCGTTGGCGAAGTGGACCGGTGTGGGAGCTGCCCCCTCGGTGTTGACTCTGATGCCAGAAAGTCGCTGGCGGAGATGAGGGACGTGGGAGTCGGCCCACGATGTTGATTGGACACCAGGAAGCCGTTGGCGGCGATGAAGAATGCGGGGGCTGGCCCCACGATGTTGACTCGGACACCAGGAAGCCATTGGCGGAGATGAAAGGCGTGGGAGTCGGCCCCACGATGTTGATTGGACGCCAGGAAGCCGTTGGCGATGGGGTCGCAAGCGTGAGTGTTTCTCCCACGATGTTGTGTAGAACGTCGAGATGCCGTCGACGAGGTAGTAGACATGGGGGGAAGCCCCACGTGGACGCCAGGAAGCCGTTGGCGGCTGGGTGGGAGGCGTGAGCGTTGCTCCCACAATGTAGTGTAGAACGTCGAGATGCCGTCGACGAGGAAGTAGACATGGGGAGAAGCCCCATGTAGACGCCAGGAAGCCATTGGCGAGGTAGTAGATATGGGGAGGAACCCCACAGTGCTGATTTGGACACCAGGAAGCCGTTGGCGAGGATGAAGGGCATGGGATTCGGCCCCACATGGTTGACTTGGAACACCAGAAGATCGTTAGCGTTGTTGAAATTTGTGGGAATGAGCCCCACGATGTTGGTTGAACGCCATGAAGCCGTTGGCGGAGATGAAGGACGTGGGAGACAGCCCCACAATGTTGACTTGAAATGCCAGAATATCGTTGGCGTCGATTAAGAACACGGGGTTGGCCCCACGATTTTGACTCGGACGCCAGGAAGCCGTTGGCGGTGTTGAAAGTCTCGTGAGTTGGTCCCATGATCTTGACCTTGGACGCCAGAAGATCGTTGGCGGTGTAGAAGGCTTGGGTGTCGTCCTCTCGATTTAGACTTGGGACGCCAGAAGGTCGCTGGCATTGTTGAAAGCCGTGGGAGTGAGCCCCACGATGTTGATTGGATGCCAGGAAGCCGTTGGCGGAGACGATGGGTGTGGGAGATGGCCACACAATGTTGAATTGTAGCGCCAGAAGGTCGTTGGCGTTGTTGAAATTCGTGGGAGTGATCCCCACGCTGTTGATTGGACTCCAGGAAGCCGTTGGCGGAGATGAAGGGCGTGGGAGACAGCCCCACAATGTTAACTTGGAGCCCCAAAAAGTCGTTGGCGTTGTTGAAATTCGTGGGAATGAGCCCCATGTTGCTGATTGGACGCCAGGAAGCCGTTGGCGAGGATGAAGGGCATGGGATTCAGCCCCACATGGTTGACTCGGAACGCCAGAAGATCGTTGGCCATGGGGTGGAAGGCGCGGGGCCTTGCTCCCACAGTATTTTTGTGCGTCAAGAAGCCGTCGACGAGAAGCGAGGCATGATAGTTTCTCTCGCTATGTTGAGGAAGTTCGTCGAGGAGCCGTCGACGAGGTAGCGAGACATGAGAGGGAGCCCCCACGGTGTTGATGTAGAGCGTCGGGAAGCCGTCAACGATGCAGAAGGGGTTGATCGCTTCATGGTGCAGAACGATCCTTCCCCATAAATGTCTTATTGCAGCTAATCGGTGACGAAGATGCAGTATTTGATCTCCTCGTAGACGTGGCCGTCATTGTTGATGGCTGAGAAGACGCTGACGGTGGAGCAAAGACTCGAGGCTCCGCCGAGTAGTCACGCCATGTCAGGGGCACACCTTGCCCCCAATGGAAGGCTTGGGTCGATGTCGCTGCTCGACTTGCCCCATGGTGAATTGGCACACCTGAACTTGAGGGACGAGGAGTCATTGATTCGACGTGCCCCCGGCCTTCGTTGGTGTAGATGCCACCTTGAAGACCACACTCCTTTATGCAAGAGAAACGAAGAAGAAGAATTGGGCGAAGGCGCTTCGAGCCTAAGGAATAGGCGAAGCAACCTTCGAGCCTCAGCAGCAAAGATGGGAGGAGATCCATGTCCCACCGAGCGTGCCAAATTTGTGATGCACACAAATTCTGCAACGAGAACGCGTTCGCGGGTGTGCCAGTGTATTTGTCAAAAATACACAAAAGAAAAGGGGACAAGGATGTTTATATTTCATCGTCACAATGAAGTACAACTCCTTGTTGATATCGCGCTCCGTAGACAGGTCGGCTAGACAGCTGTAGCCTGGTAGGCTAGACTTCTAGTTCAGGTGATCGTCGGATTCTGGATCCCGGGACCTCGGAAGGACACCCGGTTAATTACATCCGCAAGCCAGCTTGCGGAACACCTCCGATTAAGCTGCTAGGGCTGTCTTCTTCTTCTCTTCGCCTCGGGGTTCACCATGCATGTTGGTGAATGGAATTGAGGTGGCGACGGCAGAATACATGGGATAACCAGGGCCCATGCAATGCCTAGCACAGCCGTTAACATTTGGCTATGCCCGCCCGTGTCGCTTGAACTTATCCTCGTCAAGCTTCACGTTGGAGTAGTTGATTTTGGGGGGAATGCACGGTTAGCACTCGGCTTGGAGTTGAAGTTGACGGCTTCGCTGCGTCATCAGGGATGTTCCCGCTTGTTGGCTTTTGGACTTCTCGTTGGCAAGTCTTGATCACCGGAGTTGATGTAGTTGGGATTGAGATTCTCCTTAACTATGTATTCTCGTCAGGAGCTTTCATTGGTACTGCGGAATTGGGATCTCCACAGTACCGTTGATGGAATGTTTATCATCGGAAAAAGATGTTGTTGAAGATCTCCTTAATGAAATATTCGTCATCAGGAGAGTTGATCAGCACCGTGGAATTGGGATCTTCACGATACCGTTGGCCTTCAGGGTCTTGTTTGCCTTCGGGGCCAAGCTTGCCGGAACGGTGTTCCATTCAAGTTGATATGACGGCAGGTTCCGTAGATGCTGACGGAGTCATTGGAGAAGATCGTCGAACGGCTTCAAAGATCGTTGGAGTCGTCGTCTCCATGATGCCGTTGATGGAATGTTCGTCATCAGTAGAACGTTGATGGTATCGTGGGATTGGGATATCCACGATACACTTGATGGAATGTTCGTCATCAAAGAAAAGTGTTGTTGAAGATCTCCTTAACGGGATGTTCGTCGTTAGGAGAGTAGGCCGACACCGCAGAATTGGGATCTCCGCGGTACAGTTGATGGGATGTTCGTCATCAGGAGAACATCGATGAGATCGCGGAATTGGGATCTCCACGACACCACGAGCCTTGGGGAGGATATTGTTGAAGATCGAGACATCGTGGAACTGGGATCTCCACGACACCACAAGCCTTGCCCTTGGGGAGGATATTGTTGAAGATCTCCTTAATGGAATATTCATCATCAGGAGAGTTAATCAGCACTGTGGAATTGGGATCTCCCCGGTACCCTTGATGGAATGTTCGTCATCAGAAGAGTGTTGATTATATCGTGGAATTGAGATCTCCACAATATCATTGATGAAATGTTCGTCATCGGATGAAGATGTTGAAGATCTCCTTAACGGAATGTTCGTCGTTAGGAGAGTTAATCATCACCGTGGAATTGGGATCTCCCCGGTACCCTTGGCCTTCAGGGTCTTGTTCTCCTTCGGGGCCAGGTGTTGGGGAAGATAATGGCGCTGGACGCCGTCACTTGGTCGTCGCGAAGATGCAAGAGCCGGTCTAGAGGGCGCCGCCGCCGCGCCATGCGTGAAGATGAGAAAAGGGGCGCGCCGTCTTGCGAGTCGTCATAGCCGTGGAACCAGGACACGCCGCCGCCGTGAAGAGTCGCCGACACTGTTGGGGAAGAAGGGGGCGTCGGCGTGACCGCTGTGCCGGTCAATCTTGAACCTGTTCGCCGATGTCAATCCGGATCTAAACGATCGCGGACGGCACTGTGTTGGAGTTACTGGAAAATA
Source organism: Raddia distichophylla (assembly GCA_005191435.1). Classification (NCBI taxonomy): domain Eukaryota; kingdom Viridiplantae; phylum Streptophyta; class Magnoliopsida; order Poales; family Poaceae; genus Raddia; species Raddia distichophylla. The sequence continues at coordinate 1,560,704 of SPJY01001677.1, forward strand.
CATCAGCTCCTCCGGGTAGTCTGAAATAAGAACATGCATAGCTATGCTCGGTTCGGATTGACTTGATACGTAGCAACAGCGTCTTCGAGTATGATCTGCAAATATAATATTTTGACATATAGAGAATAATCGAGGAATCATGAAGCGCATTATCCATGTTTCTTTGTATTTTTCTTTGCACTGTATTTCAACGGCGTCTCTGCGGCATAATCTGCAAATAAAATATTTTCGACATATAGCGAATAAGCGAGGAATCAAGAAGCGCATTTTCCATGCTTCTTTGAATTTTCCCTTTGCACTGTATCACGTTAAATCAACAAATTGCCAGTGCTTGATCTGTGACATCTGGGAGCACGCTGGCTAGGAGAGGAGGGCCGAGATGGGGAGTAGGGGCCGCTAATCGAGTCACAGTAGAAGATGCAGCCGCTGGATCAGGGCATCGGGCCGTGGCCGATCGCTTTAGACGCCGCCACTGCCAAAACCGAATCTGGCCAGAAAGGCTCCGGGCGCAGCTGCCGTGGATCTGGAGCAGAGGAGGGGATCGCCACTGTTGGTCGCGTGGAGAAGATGGATTGTTCGCGTGGAGGACGGGGCGGCAGCGTCTTGGAAGCCAGAGACGGCGCCGATCTGGACGGGTGCGGCGCTGGCCGTGGAGCAGGGTGCCGTCACGGCGCGTGGAAGGGACAGGGGCGGCGCGCCGGCCGCCCTGGCGCGTGGAGAAGACGGGGGCGGCGCCGCCGGCCGCCCCGGGCACCCCTGCAGGCCTGCACAGAGAGAGAGAGCCCCGGTGGGAGGAGAGAGATGGGGAGGGGCGGCGCCGTTGCAGGGCAGGACGCACGGTATGAAGACTTTCTTCGAGGCTTGATCGATGAAGCGCCAGAATATTCTCGGCTCAGATAGATGCTGGCGAGTAGTGTTGCCTCAAACCAGGATCCTCCATCGTTGAGCCATTGAGGATTGCAGGACTTGTATGTCAGGACGCCGGTACACTTGGCTTGACGATGGTGAAGTGCTGGTATATTCTCAGCAAGAACATCGACGAAGTATGGGAATATTATCCAAATTTATCTTCGAGGATGCGCTGGCATATTCTCAGCTTGGAAAGATGAAGCCAAGGTAACATTGACGATCACAACCATGAAACACCAGGATGTTCTTGATGTAGTGCTGAAATATTCTCAGCAGGGACGTCGGCGAAGTGTGGGAATTTTCTCCAGATTGATCTTCGAGGACGCGCCGGTATGTTCTCGGCTTGGTCGTTGACGAAGTGCCGGATATTTCCTGATCCAGTGTCGGTGACATGAAGTCAGGATTTTTCGACACAATTTCTGGCGAAGTGCTGGAATGTTCTCAGCTGCTGGCATATAGCCGATACGCCGGAGATGCGTTGGTATATTCTCAACTTGGACACCATTGCGAACAACAATGAAGTGTCGGGATGTTCTCGACATTGGGGTGCCAGAAGTCCTTTGGCATGTTTCATGTTTTCCTGTGTAACACAAAAGATACCAAGCGTAACACAAGACAGAGATATTCATAAATGTTCAATAGAGAAAATCCAACAAAACAATTTTTTTGTAGGGTTTTCAAATATTGACTGTTCCGGATCACATAGCCATGAAGAGTGGTCCTAGAAGTGCCTGTTTAAGAGCTTTACTTTTGGGGGTCGTCGAAAGAATCTTGACGAGCTTGACAGTGCGACTTTGCTTCCTTTTTGCTCGTGTTGGAGGCAACATGCGTCGACAGAATTTCTGGAAAATGGTGGGGGTCATGCTCTAACTTCTCTTGGTGGTGAATTACCTCCACAACGCGGTCTTGCCCCCAGTCCAACCTCATCGAACCAAGAGACTTGGGAACGGCTGAGATTGGCTGATGGTTCAGGGGTTTGATGTGAGGATTATGCCTTGACTTTTGCCGAGGATGGCAGGCGGCTGTCTCCTCCATTGTTTTCGGCGTTGTTTGCCGGCTTGAACAAGTGGGGGCATGATGTTTTTCCCTTTCACTTGATTGTTGATGTTGTTTTGTTGGACTTTATTTTGAGTCGGGGAGGATTTGGGACTAGCCGCTTGCCTTTGTGGAGTAGCTAAACCTCGTTGGCTTGATTGTTTTTTATTGGCCCTTGTTTATGCTTCCGAGGTTGACGAGCAGCTTCACACCAGTCAGACTTTGACCGACCGGACAACCTTCTCCTGCATCTTTTCCTATGTTTCTTCCAGGAGCGTTGATATTGATACGCCTAACGGGGTTGGCATATTGATGCATCTTGTCGCTATAGGTTGACCCCGCGGCTTGACGTCTCCGTTGGTTTGAGGCTGTTGGTGAGCATGACCGGTGTGGGGAACTCACCACTCGGGAGGTAGCCCAAGCAATTGCCCCACCGTTCTCGAGAGCATTCCTTGGTGCTTTGTGTGTAGGTTGCTTGGCCGACGTCTTGCTCGATCACGGCCTTCCTTGGACTCCATCTTGAAAGCTCTAAGACAGGCAATTCCTTTTTTGATCGGCATGATGTGATAACTTGGAAAAGCCATTTTATGAGGACATTTGTGTTTGTTTTCAAAGAGAAAAGTCATTCAAAGAAAATAGGAGCTCATGTATGCAATTAACCCTGCATCATGAACTTATCTGAAACAAAATTTATTTTGTTTTCAAAAGGCAAGAACCATCCGAAGAAAACGGTGTATACCTTGCCTTATACGGGAAAAACCATGCAAAGGGGTCGGGTTTAGGAGGCATACCGTCTCCTTGAGAGTGATGAGTTTGCGAAACCTTACTCATCGATCGAACATGTGGGGCATATTCTCCCACAACGTCGCATGGACGTGCCAGAAATCCTTTGGCAAAGATGTGAGACCGTGTGGGCATTGAATCCATGCGGTTATCTTGGAGTGCCAGAAATCCTTCAGCGATGCAACACGTCGGGGTTATCCCACCGTGTTGATGTTGAATGCCAGAAAGCCTTTAGCGATGAAGACGACACGCGGGGAATGCCCCCGCAGTGTTGACTTGAGCTGCCAGTAACCCTTTGGTGAGGTAGTGAGCATATGGTTGCTTTAATGAAGCCAAGAAGCCATCGGCGACGAGACCAGCGTGATGTTGCCCTCACAAAGTTGAATTGAGACGAGTGCCAGAAGTCCATTGGCAATATAGCAAGTGTGGAGTTAAACCCACGGATTTGCCTTCAAGCCAGCGCCAGGAAGCCATTAGCGATGCAGTGAGATATGGGGTTGTTCCCACAAATCTGCATTGAGGCGGGTGCCAGAAATCCATTAGTGACGTAGGGAGATATTGTCAGGACCCTGTCTAATTGACCGAATCCTAATTGTGCACACAGTACTAGTCCCAGAAGATCATGGCTAGCACACACAATTTAACAATAATGGTACATTGCCTTCGAGTTACATTATTACAACATAGGGGACTAAGCGTCCTACAGGAAGTCACAACTTAATACATCAAGCACGGCACGCGGGCCAAGATACAGAGTTACACACACGGTAACGCAAGAGCCCAACATGGCACGATTTATTCTAGTAGCTAGACTATTCCACAGGCAAAGCGGCAGGCAGGACACAACCCTACTCCTCGTCCTCGAAGTCCTCCTCCTCCTTGAGGTCTGGGTCCTCCTTCAACTGTTGAAATTTTTGGAAGAGGGGAAGGAGAAATAGGTGTGAGTACAAAGGTACTCAGCAAGTCGAGGATATATGCAAATGGGGTTTAGTACCATGGATGGCTTGGGTAGTTTTGCGGAAATGCGTTTTCGTTCTTTTCCTAGTTTTATAAAAGCACCTCTAAGAAAGCCGTAAACTCAGATATTTATCTTTTGGGGCTCTTTCTCAAAATACTCTCGCCATTCGGCCTCATGCTGTAGCGAGAATAAAATCCTTTCTCCTTTTCTTTTCTCAAACCGGCTAGGTCAATTCCGCGCGACACTTTTCGGTAGGCCGTCACCCAATCCGGAATATTACCGGTGGCACCTAGCTCAAACGAAATCCTTCTCAAAACCTTTACTCATTTCAAATCCTTTGTTCAAAACCCTTTTCTAAATTAGTTTTAAAATGAAGAAGCTACCATATAATTAGTCCCTTCGCACGCTCATAACCGTGAGCACGACTATCATGACAGTTTTAACTCTGCAGAGTGGGTACGCCTTACCCTCGAGAGGCTACGCACCCAGACGGTGTTTCGCCACAAGACCGCCAACCACGAGGGCCAACGATCGGGCCCGTCCCATACCGGGGCTCGAGGTCGTACTGTTATGGCTCAGTTCATAGGATCATAGGATGAGCAGTCCTTAGACTAGGAGAGAGTTGATATTTTAGCCCAGTTTTCAAAACGGTGCCTCACTGCACCAACCGACAAAATATCTCTCCTTAGTCGGAAGGTTTTTGGGGTAAGAGGAAAATCATTTCCTACTAAGCATCACCTTTGATGCGCTATCTTTAAATCACCCTTTTTTCAAACATTTCTCAACAATAGTCTCATTTCACACCAATGATTGAATCATTCCTACCACAACAGAGTATATAAGAGCAAATTATTATTTTAGCCTTAGGTTTAATCCTACCATATTTTTTTCCTTTCTATTCGGCATGATAACTAAGTCTAGGAAATACGGCATTTATCATTTTTAAACTAGCATGCATATTTTCCAGTCTAGTAAATATTTTCTAAATAACCGAAAATGGCTTTACAATATGATAGAATGGGGACTTGCCTTGGTCAGAAGACGGGTAGGAGCAACCGGCAGCGCTGGACGGGTCTAACGCTCCTCGAGCTCCTAACCACGCGAACATCACATACAAGATAATACAACCATCCATCAAACAAGGAAACATTTATATACGATTTTGGTTTGAAAATCATGCACGAAATAAATATGCATGGAAATGTGATGCATGCACAACTATTTTATATTTTTATATTTTTATTAAATCAAGTGTATGCATCGAAATAATATTTTTGACATTTTTCTAAGGTCTTTGAAAATCATTCACTATTTGTTATTTAATGCAAAATGATTAATTTAGTTTTTTTATTGTTACAGGTATTAATATAAATAGAGAGTTATTGAATTTTGAATTATATTTATGTGTGCGCTTTGAACTCTGGAAAGCGTATTCTGCTCGAATACGTTTCCACTTATCAGAGCCAACCAACCACACACACTAGCACTAATCTCAAAGCACTTCTTCTTCAAGCTCTAGCCACATGCATGCACACAGCAACTCCATTGGAGCACATTGGAGCTCGGCTAGCTGGCTGTGGCGACCTCCGTTTGACGAACCGACTGCAAAAATGGATTCCTCTCGACTCAGCGCTTCCAAAGGGACCTAAAGTTACGGTTTCGCCGACCGCTTGGCTCCGGCGCCGACGCATGTATTTATACATAATCTACAGTGCATTGCTTCTAACTTGCTCGCATGGCTTCCATGGGAGCTCTAACTCAACATGGCATACGCAGGGGAGACTACGGCCACCCCGGGATCATCTTCCCAAGCTCACGCGCACCTAGAGATGAACAGAGGCTTACCAAGGCAACGGCGAACTGAGCGCTACGGCGGCAGCTTCTTTTTAATTTGGTGGTTCTTCGGGTTCCTTCGACGCTGCGGTATGGAGGATGAGAGGAAGCGAGTGAGGAAATGACTAAGAAATAGAGGAAGACCACGGGATTGAACAGAGCTCACCGGGGATAAGTACAGAGCACGGCGCGGCGCAATGCGAGAAGAAACGCGGTGCTCAGTGCTTAACTTATAGGCGAAGACGGCTCGAGCGTAATCTCGCCGGGAGCAACGATGGACAGGTGCTATTGCTTACAGCGGCAGCGACGTGAAGGCGCGGCCAGAGCACAGCGGCGAAGACGCGACGGCGGGGCGTGGCCTTGGCGAAGTCAAATGTGCAGAGCGTGCGTGCACGGCGCAGGCGAGCGTTGGGTGGAGTAACTCGCAAGCGACAGCTGAGTTAAAAGGAGAGATAAGCTTGCGGTGCAGAGGTAGCACGGAGAGGACAGAGGGCTTCAGGCCCAACAGAGAGACAAGGTGAGGATTTAGTTTGCTTTCTTGCTCTTGTAAAAATTAATTAAAACTTCTTCTTAAATCTTAAATTATATAAATTAATTTACACAGCTGGTCAACAATGCTTATAAGATGCTGAGTTAACATTAATAAAGTTTAAAATGCATAAATTTTTTTATTTACCAAGTGAACAATTTAATTAATGATGCATTTATGACATAATGCAGATAACTATTAAATTATTTTAATGCCATGATTTTTCAAAAAATTAATGTGCCAAATTTGTGTTTAAAATTTGGGATGTTACAGATATAAGGGCTGCTCCAACGAAGTTGCATGGAGCGCCGAGAAGTCCTTCGGCGGTGGTGTAGTGAAGCGCGGGTATTGCTCCCACGCAGTTGAATTGGCGCCAGGAAACCTTTGGTAATGTTGAAAGACATGGTGGTTGTCCCTCAATATTTTACTTGTAACGCCAGAACGCCGCTGGCGGTATTGAAAGTTGTTGAAGTCGGCCCACGATGCAGACTTGCACGCCAGAACATCATTGGCAGTGTTGACAGACGTGGGGGTTGCCCCCACGATGTTAACTCTAACGCTAGAAAGTAGTTGGCGGCGATGAATGACGTGGGGGTCGGCCCCATGATGTTGATTGGGCACCAGGAAGCCGTTGGCAAAGATGAAAGGTATGGGAGTCGTCCCCGCGATGCAGACTTTAACGTCAGAAGGTCGTTGGCGGCGATGAAGAACGCGGAAGCAGGCCCCAACATGCTGACTTGGAACGCCAGAAGGTCGTTGGCGTTATTGAATTCGTGGGAGCGAGCTCCATGATGTTGATTGGAACGCCAGAAGATTGTTGACCATGGGGTGGAAGACGCAGGGCCTTGCTTCCACAATATTGTTGTGCGTCGAGAAGCCCTCGACGAGAAGCGAGGCATGATAGTTGCTCCCGCTATGTTGGTGAAGTTCGTCGAGAAGCTGCCGATGAGGTAGCGAGGCATGGCAGTTGCCCCCGCTATGTTGATGTAGAGTGTCGAGAATCCCTGAACGATGGGACAAGTGTAGGGTTGCCCTCCACGATGTTGGGTTGAATGCCAGAAGACCGTTGGCCACGGGGTGGGAGGCGCGGGGCCTTGCTCCCACAGGATTGTTGAAGTGTGTCGAGATGCCGTCGACGAGGAGCGAGGTATGATGGTTGCTCCCGCTATATTGAGTAAGTACGTCGAGAAGCCGTCGACGAGGTAGCAAGGCATGTGAGTTGCTCCTGCTATGTTGAAGAAGTGTGTCGAGAAGCCGTTGACGAGGTAGCGAGGCATGAGAGTCCCACGGTCCGCGATATTGATGCAGAGCGTCAGAGATTATTGGTGGCGACGCCTCAATCGCTTGATACTCGGGATTGATTGCTTCACAGTGTAGATCGATCCTTCCCCATTGATGTCTTGTTGCAGCTGATCGGTGAAGAAGATGCAGTACTTGATCTCCTCGTAGACGTGGCCGTCATTGTTGATGGCCGACAAGACGCTGACGGTGGAGCAAAGACTTGAGGCTCCACTGAGTAATTATGCCATGTCAGGGGCGCGCCTTGCCCCCAATGGAAGGCGTGTGTTGATGTCACTCCTTGACTTGCCCCATGCTGGATGGGCGCACTTGAATTTGAGGGACGGGGAGTCATTGATTCGACGTGCCCCCGGCCTATGTTGCAGTAGATGCCACCTTGAAGACCACTCCTTTATGCAGGGGAGACGAAGAAGAAGAATTGGGCGAAGGCACTTCGAGCCTAAGGAATAGGCGAAACGAACTTCAAGCCCCAGCAGCAAAGATGGGCGGAGATCCAGGTCCCACCGAGCGTGCCAAATTTGTGACGCACACAAATTCCGCAGCGAGGACGCGTTCGCGGGTGTGGCAGTGTATTTATCAAAAATACACAAAAGAAAAGGGAACAAGGATGGTTATATTTCATCGTCACAATGAAGTACAACTCCTTGTTGATATTGCGCTCCGTAGCCAGGTCGGCTAGACATTTGTAGCCTGGTAGGCTAAACTTCTTGTTCAGGTGATCGTCGAGTTGTGAATCCCGAAAACTTGGAAGGACACCCGGTTAATTACATTCGCAAGCCAGCTTGCGGAACACCTCCGATTAAGCTGCTAAGACTGCCTTCTTCTCCTCGTTGCTTCGTGGTTCACCGTGCATATGGTGGATGGCGGATTGATTGGCGACGGTAGAATACATGGGGTAACCAGGGCCCATGTAAATCTTTATTCATGGGTTATCAGAAAATTTATTTTCATAATTTTAATATTTGGAAAATATCAATTCCGGAATAAAATCGTCAAAATTCGATTTTAGATTTTTAATATTGCCTAAAATTCAAACTTCAGAATTGAAATTCTAAAAAATCTATTTAATATTCATGGTTTATCATAAAACTCAATTATTTGGACGAAACTCAAATGTTGGAAAACACTTTTAAAAATTTTTAGGGAGGACTAGATTTTTTTGTAAAATTAAAATTTTTCAATCAAAAATTTGAAAATCTTTGATAGCATGTACTACAACGGATAGTTTTGCAAATAACAACAACAAAGACTTTAGATTCCAAACAAGTTATAGTAAGTGAGAAATGAAACGTACTAAACTAAAGCCACCAACTTACTTTAATAAATAAAAAGGTCAAAAGCTAGGTCATGGCTCAGCCACGTAAATTTCTAAGTACGCGGTAACTATAGAATGAGCATTGCTTATGCAGTACTGGGCAATGCTATTATTTATTTACGATGCATTATTTGTAAAGCGAAAAAAGTTACTCAAGACTTAGGGGTGAAAAAGAATGGATCAAGACAGATAATAGCTCAATTTTTTTTGGATCTATACGGATATTATTGAATACAAATCATATTGAATATGGTTAGAGATACAGATAGGGGCATTTAAACTCCACAAATTGTATAGCCAAAATCAATCAATTAAAGCACCAAAGTGACTTGATTGATTACAACATTATTGTTGTTTACCATTTCAAGTGTAGCATGTTTAAATGTAGGGATGAAAATGGAGTGGATAATATTTGAACCGTATCCGTATCCGATATCCGTATTTTAGAAAATGACATGAAATTCTAGTATCCAACGGATACGGATACGGATAATTATCCGGATAGACCTAAGCGGATACGGAGCGGATATGGTATCAGTGATATCCGACGGAAACCGAGCAGATACGGATATCCGAAAAAATTGCAATTCGGACATCCGGATAAAATTGCAACCTGGATATCTAACCGGATAATGGCTTAAAACTAGGTTGAGGCCCAACAGCTTGTAAACCAATAAAAGGCCCATGACTAAGCAAGCCTAACACCTCATATCCCACCTCATCAAGCCGTCAGCCGTCAGGCACCAGCTACTTGCCAAGTTCTCATATGTGATCAATGTGTCATCTGTCGTCATGTATGATCAATGTGTAAACTATATGTGCACTTTGTTATCTTAAGTTGTTATGTTATGGGCAATATTGCTATGATAATTCAAGTTTATTACGGTATACATACTATCCGAAAATATTCATTTTTGTTTCCAGTTATTATCTGATTCCGGGTACTATTTGTTTTATTAATATCTGTTTCCGATTTAATATCCGATCCGCTTTAATACTATTCGTATCTATATCAGTATCCGATTAAAGAAAGCGGATACGGATATGGTAAAGCCATTATTCGTCCGTATCCGCTCCGTTTTCACCCCTATTTAAATGACTAGGCCAATGGGTTATGGGTCTAAATAGTAAATGGCTAAAACTTACTTCCTATTCTTTTCAGCTTAACAGATTAACGGTTTATCTATATTTTGAAAATACATATGCTTTGAGTTTTATGAGTCCTTTTTTCACTGGTTTGAAGGTGGATCCTAACGCTTTATAAACCAAGTCAAGCAAAATGGATTCGAATTGCGAGACTACCTCGAGAAGCTCTCGAAATTCAGTCATTTTAGCCGTTCAGCTGTTCAGCCGTTCAGATCAGCTCAAAAGATCAGGACCGTAGCTTTAATGTTGGGCTAGTGGGCCAAAGATTTACGACTTTTTCATACATGCCATTATAAAGTCCGCTTATTTTGAATTTGCCTTTACAAAGTTGATATTATTATATATGCCACTAGTTTTGCAACCATCTATCACGTATGTCGTTATGAGGCTTTTTCTGGTATTTTCTGTTTTATACGCGAGCCAAATACGCAAGAAATACATTAAATACATGTGGGGCCCACATGTCATCCTCTCCCCTCCTTCTTTCTACCTCATCCACCGCGCTCTCTCTCTCTCTCTCTCTCTCTCTCTCTCACCGAAGCACCGCCGCCGTCGCTGGAGCTCCCCAACTCTCCGCTGTCGTGACAACGATGGCAGCGGTGAGCTGTGCAAGCGGCGGCGACGAGTTGGGGAGCTCCGGCGACGGCGGCGGCGCTCCAGTGCTCGTATAACTTCGTATAATGTATGCTATAGAGGAGGAGGAGGAAGGAAGGAAGGAAGGAAGGAGGAGGAGGAGATGAAAGGATGACATGTGGACCCCATATGTATTTAATGTATTTCTTACATATTTGGCTCGTGTATAAAATGGGGAATACTCGAAATAGCCTCAAAATGGCATTTGTGATAGATAGTTACAAAACTAGTGTCATTTATAATAATATCGACTTTGTAATGACAAATTCGAAATAAGCGAACTATATAATGTCATGTACAAAAAAACCCAATATTATCAACCAATTTGATGAGTTTTTTTTTAATCTAACTCTTTTTAACTTCTGTTGCAGATTTTAGTCATATGCACTGAGGTGACGATCTTAGATTTGACATGGTCTTATATGCAAGAGGTGGCAATATGGGATTTAGAAAGGTCTCATATGCAATGAGGGCTCAAATGCCTTATAGGGCATCAGTTTAGTTCAACACTTAAACTCGTACTTAAGTATTAGTTCAGCCCCTCTGTATTAGTTCGGTAGTTTAGCTCAGTACGTTTATATTAGTTCGACACCTACATATTAGTTCACCTATGTTTTAGTTCAATAGTTTAGTTCAACACATATGTATTAGTTTTTTTCCTGTTTGAATTTGTTAGCTCGTGCCATGCTAAAATGCAGAAAAAAGCAGGTTGTGTTCCCTGAAATCTTACGTATATGCTGAAATATCGGCATGTGACATGCTGAAATGCAGGACGATATGTTAGTTCCTTTTAAAACTGATTAAAATTCATATGAAAAGTATGTTGAGACTGTCTAATTCCTATGAAAAGTACTAGCGAGGTAAGCGCGCCCGCGGCGCGCCGACCGATTGGTCTCAGCGATAAAGAATTGGCCTAAAGAAATAATTAACGTTTTATTTCGATCATGTTCAAATCAATAGCCCATTAAAGTGTAGAGGCTAAAAATTCGAAGTTTTTTTTAGTAAAATTTGAACGGATAGAATGATGTAATCAATTATGTGGAATCTATTTATTTATAACTCTTAAATATTTTGATGGACCTTGCCATGCAATTATGGTTATGGCTCCATTCTTAAGCCTTGTTTTTCATTTTTCATTCCATGGAGCGTTGACCTTAAACTATAATTATATTTTCTCGAATTCTTTTTTATCCTTCATCCCCATAATTTTTTAATTATTTACTATGTTTCTTTTGTAATATTTAAATCTTTGCATGAAATCCTAGGATAAAATTACGGTTCAATTCTACAATGGTCTGATTCTGCAGATTTTTTAAGCTAAGTATAAAAGCTAGAATGAATGGCTTAGGGTTTTTTTTTCGTCATTCGAAAGTATTATATGGTTTAGGGTTTATGTACGAAACCCTTCATTCTTCTTCTTTTTTTGTAAACCCTAAACCATAGAAAAGTATTATACCCCACCAAAAAAAATCCTTAGTTATAAGGCTGCATCATGAAAACATTTATTTTTTGAGAAAATTTAACTTTGGATGTTCTTTATGGAAACATTGAAATCTTAGGATAAAATTACGGTTCAATTCCACAATGGTCTGATTCTGCAGATTTTTTAAGCTAAGTATAAAGGCTAGAATGAATGTTTTAGGGTTTTTTATTTCGTCATTCAAAAGTATTATAGGGTTTAGGGTTTATGTACGAA